>MXQC01000006.1:0-212494 GCA_002094185.1 Zhuliangozyma boniae
CCCCCTCCCCCCCCTCGGTATAGGGTGCTGCCCATGTGGTTATGGTTTGGTACTGGAAAATTGCACTTCTTGCGTTCAAGAAAATGGGCGTGGCCTCATATGGGCAGAGCATCTAGTGAAGTAAAAAATGTCTTGAAATATGCTAGTATCCGTCCATAAATTTCCTTTATCTGCCCTCCTTTCCAAATGCTTCTAGACTCTACCCATCTGTAAGCAAGAAACGTCATCATTGCTAGCGACTGTGAGAAATTCCTCCTTCGCTGCATCGCCCAACTGTGCTCTAAAATCTGCTGAACAAGAACACACACAGGGATGGTGCATGCAAAAAAGGACAAGGCGCTGTTGTATTGCTATGACACAAAAATGGGGCCACGTTGGTTAGGTACTTATATATACCGCACATGGTGGTGGGAGAAGAGGGCTGAAGCTGCCTTTGAGAGTACATAAACTTTAGGTTTGTAGCACCTGAGCAGTGCTACAAACCACTCCCACTTCCACCTCTTTCTCTTTTCTTGCACGCGCCAGTTTCGCTCTATTGTTTAGTCCTTGTATGCTGGGAGTCGTATTCCAATTAACGCACAGCGGAGGGCAAGTATACACAAGAAATATGCAAACATGAGAAGAAGCCGTGTCAGTGGAAGAGGATAACCACTGGGCTTTGAGAACTGGCGGGAGGAAGATGTACTGCGGCTAGCAGAGGGGAGAGAGGTGTGGGTGAAGAGTAGGAGAGGGGGGGTGGCTGTATTCAGGGGTCCCCCTCCCACTTGTCGCTCACAGCGATAACATGCATGCACCTGTCGCACATTCCGGGTCATCCCCCAGCATCTCTTCTCGGCATTACTTTGACTACTTTCCTGCAGCGCATCTCCCTCATTCTAAACTCCCTACCCCAATGTTTTGCACTGCATGCTGGCCAGCATTCTTGGTCCATGCAAAACCATGGCTGCTGGCTGCAGGGGGGGTGGGTACTCCGCTCCTGCGGCACATTTCCTATAATCACCGACCTCACTGCCATAGCTGGTTTTCTGGAATGATCGGTTTTCCGCTGTCTTCACGTGTCATCATTTCTCGTTGCAAACCCGCAGGTGTTTAGCCATGTATCCACCCCGTGCTAGGCGCGGGAAATAAAAACAACCCAATACCCCAAAAGACGTCAAATTCGTTTCCGTGGATAAACTTTTTCTCTCTCTCCTTTGAAGTAGCACACAAATGCCGCGGAAGGAGGGGATTCAACCACAACAGAATAGAACTACCCTCCTATTGTTACGCCTCGTTTTTCTCCCTACTCCTATTTCGGTTGCTAATGGGATGGATGAAATGGCACTGCGGGAACCTTTTTTAGACTCGTTTGGCCGGCGTGGAGTCAATTGAGCTTGGGGGAGTAATTAAGTTTGGTAGTATGAGGATATACTTATCTGGCCTGTTTCGCACATTCTTTTTCTTTGCCTTTTTTTTCGTGGAATTCGCGGAAACCTAGCACAAATGTGTGAGGTTTGCAACTGCAATTGTATGGAATCGGCCCACCACATATGAGATTGCAGGCGGGGCTGCCTTTTCTCTTTTGCAGGCTTTCTCGGCTCGTTCAGAGACCGGTTCATGCCGGTGCAAGTTGCTGTGCATCTGGAGCAATCTAGTTTTGTGTGTAGACAAGATGCCAGACAAAGTGTTATACAGAATCTTGTAACTAAGATGCGGTGGCTCAATTGGTAGAGTTTTGGATTCCAAATCCAACGGTTGCAGGTTCGAGTCCTGTCCGTGTCAAGCAGTTTTTTTTCAAAACAACCTTTTTTGCTCATCACGAAAAGGGCAGCACCACAGATCTGGGAGAATTGGCATTGCCAGGGACACACACCAACGGCAACGACAACGACCACCTCCCTTAACTCTCAGCTCGCATATCCACAACACTACTGGTATTGTTCCTACCACCACACAGTGTCCCTTTTTTCACACCAAAATTTTTTTCCATCTCGTTCACTAGACCACCACCAGCGTATCATCCAGCCATGGCCAAGAAACCCGCCAAGCAGACTCCCGAGCCTACGCCCATGCCCGAGACCAAGGGCAAGAAGAAGAACAAGAAGGATGACTCGAAAGGCACCCCTCCGCCAGGTGACTCCTCCTCCATAGAACCCAAGAAACCCCAGCGCGGGCTTGCCATTGGCGAGAACTTTGGATGGACGGGCAAGTTGCCCGTGACTCTACTCAACGAGCACTGTCAGAAACAGAAATGGGGACGGTGTCTGTACGACATGTCCAAGCGCAAGGGCGGTTTTCTCGGCATCATCACATTGAGCTGGGAGAACCCCAAGACCAAGGAATTGGTTTCGGTGAAATTCCAGCCGGGATGCGCGCCCAAGGAGACCACTAACGAGGCGCGGCATATGGCGGCCACGTTTGTGTTGCACCGCATCAACTACATCAAGAATATGAAGATGTTGTTGCCGATAATATTCCGCGATTACTGGCTGGACTTGGAGGCCGAGCGGGTGCAGTTGTTGAAGGAAAATAAAGCGTTGCATGACGTGCGGTATAATGTGAACCCGTTTTCCGTGTTCTTGCAGCAGCGCGAGGCGAGTGAGAAGCGCGAGAAGGAGAGACTGATCAAGAAACAGAACGAGATGAAACTTAAGAAGCCGACTGTTAGCATTGGAGTCGAGGAGAAGGGGAAGCAAGGCGGTGGTGGGGGTCCCAAACGTGCTGCAGTTGCTCCTCCTCGCACCGTGACAACGTTCCCGCGCAAGGTATGGGACAATGCTCCATTTGTGGATATTCCTTCGGAGATGCGCACTTCGATCGAGCACTCGATCCGGGCGCACATTGACTGGGTCAACGAGGACCACAACTTGTTGGCCGACAGTGCCAAACAAGCGGCCGCGGCCACGGCATCGCAGCAGCTCTTATCGCTCGGGTTTCGCGAGCCCCATATCGAGGAATCGTTCCAGTATACGTCGAGCTTCACCGATGCCTTAGAGTGGTTGTTGTTCCATATTCCTGAAGACGACTTGCCCGCGCTTTTTGCAAAGTCCGACAAGGACTCCAAGGTCAACTTGAAGATTGCGCAGGACTTGCAGACAGAGTATGCCATGAAGCGCATGGCGGAGTCTGGGTTTGACCAGGATGAGATCCTTGCTGCGTATAGAGAGAACGGCGAAAACGAGTTTCGCACATGCGTCGCCCTCACGCACAGTTTGAGGCCGGTTACAGCATCCTCTTGGTCTGCCGCACCCCTCGAAGATAGTCAAGAGCTTTGGGACCAAGAGATCGAGGGGGTGGAGATGATGGGTATCACCGCCACGCATGACGTGGGCGTGGCCCACGCGGTGCAGTTTCCCTTGAACCCCAGGAACATCGACCAAAAGGGCGTGATTAGCGTGCGGTTGTTCAAGAGCAACAATTACCCCAGCTCGGTGCCCGGAGTGCAGCTCGTGGTGCTGGACCCCAAGTACAAGTTGGCCAACTATGTGAAACTTGCAATTGTGCGTCAGTTGCTCGCGCACTTGCATGCCAACAACATGGTGGGCGACTGCATGGTATATTCGATTGTCGAGTGGCTCGAGGAGAATATTCATGCTGTTATTAGCAACCCGGGCCCATTGGCAACGCAAATTGCGCTGGTGAACGACTCGCAGAGCGCGTGCACCAAGAATGGCGCCAGTTTGCGCAGCGGTCCCCGCCTTGCGTCCAATAGGAGAACCAAACTCACTCCCAAAGACCTTGAGGAAATCGAGCGGTTCAACAGCAGGCGCGCGAGCACGCCTAGCTTGCAACAGTCGCTCACCAAGCGCTCCAAGTTGCCCGCATGGGCCAAGAAGGACGAGTTGGTGCGCACCATCAACGCCAACAAGGTGACGCTCGTCACGGGGGAGACCGGGTCCGGCAAATCCACCCAAGTGGTGCAGTTTATCCTCGACGACTTGAACACCAAGGGCGATTATGCCACCAAAATCCTTTGTACCCAGCCGCGACGGATCTCTACCATCGGGTTGGCAGAACGGATCTCGGAGGAGCGCGTGGACCTGGTGGGCAACGAGACAGGCTATATCATCAGAGGCGAGAACAGAACCACCCCGAAAACACGGATCTCGTTTGTCACCACGGGCGTGTTGCTAAGAATGCTCCAATCATACTTGTCGAGCAAGGACAGCAAGGGCGACGCCTCCATTTTCGATAACCTCGGTTACATATTTATCGACGAGGTGCATGAGCGGTCTGTCGATAGCGACTTTTTGCTCATCATCTTGAAAAAGATTATGCACCGGTTCAAGCACTTGAAGGTGGTGCTCATGTCGGCGACCATCAGTGTCGACAAGTTTAACAGTTTCTTTGAGACCCCACTCAAGCAGTTGCACATTGAGGGCAGAACCTTCCCCATCCAGGACTACTACTTAGACACCATCTTGAGTACGCTCGACTACTCATTTGAGAACTATGATGGCGAGGTGATGAAGCCGCTGGCCGACTCCAACTTCTTCAAACTGGGCAACCTCAACTACGACTTGGTGGCTCAGTTGGCTGTGCACATTGACGAGAAATTAACATCAGAAAACAACATGGGGTCTATCTTGGTATTTATGCCCGGGATCATGGAGATCAATCAGACAATCAAGTTGATCACCAAGGCATTTGGCACCAGAAACGTGTGGCCGCTCCCGCTCCACTCGGCGCTCTCCTCAAACGACCAGCGCCGCGTGTTCAGGCTCCCTCCCAGGGGTGCGCGCAAGATTGTTGTATCCACCAACGTGGCCGAGACGTCCATCACCATTCCTGACTGCGTGGCTGTGATCGATACCGGGCGGTCCAAGACGATGTTCTTTGATGCCAGCTTGAACACCACCAAGTTGGTAGAGAACTGGTGCTCGCGTGCCGAGATCGGCCAGCGGCGCGGGCGGTCTGGGCGTATCACTAGCGGCGTGTGCTACCACTTGTACACCGAGGCCACGGTGGCGGCAATGTTGCTGCAGCCCATCCCTGAGATCAAGCGCACGCGGTTGGAGAACTTGTACTTGATCGTCAAGGCCATGGGCGTGGCCAAGGTGGAGGAATTTTTAAGCAGTGGGTTAGACGCGCCCGACCAGAGCATGCTCGCGACGGCCAAGAAGTTCTTGCATGATATGGCTGCGCTTGATGGGGACGCCTTGACCAACCTCGGGAAATACTTGTCGTACTTGCCCACGGACCCGCAGAGCGGGAAGTTGTTGATCTTGGGGTGCATATTTGGGTGCTTGGATACGTGCTTGACGTTGGCGGCGCTCGGGTCTACTGGGAGTTTGTTCTTGAACAGCTTTGAGCAGCGCGACAAGATCAAGCTGATCCAGCTCAAGTTCGCTCAGGGCCAGGGCGATTTGATTGGCATTGCCAACGCGTATGCCGCGTACATGAAAGCCAAGGACTCTGGAAAGGGCAAGTCATTTTTGCAGGACAACATGATGTCGTATATCGCTGCCACCGAGATCGCTTCGACGCGCACGCAGTACTTGTCGTTGCTCACAGATTTGGGATTCGCCGCCATGAAGGACAGAAGCGGGAAGAGCAACAGCAACAACAGTGACACCACAGATGTGCTCAATCGGAACGGACAGAACTACCCGTTGATCCGGGCCATAGTCACCGGCGCGTTCTACCCACAGGTGGCGCGCGTGCAGTTTCCGGACCCCAAGTACTTCAAGTCGGCGCAGGGGTCCATCGCTATCGACCCCGACGCGCGGCAGATCAAGTTCTGGGTGCGCAATGAAAAGTTGGGCCAGCCCGACGAACTACCAGCATCACGGGTGTTCATCCACCCGTCGTCGGTGCTCTTTAGCCACTCGAGCTCGGGTGCGGCTGTGGACGAGGAGTTTATTTCCAAGATTGCCAACGAAGACGGCACCCTTGACTTTGAGCATGCACGCAAATTGATGGACTTGAGTCCGCAGGCGCCGAAATCGTCGCAGGCGATCCGCGACTCGTTTGTGGTGTTCCGGTCGTCGCACCACACCACCAAGCTCTATGTGCGGGACGTGACGCCTACGAGCACGCTCGCTACCTTGCTCCTCGGCGGCGACATTGCCTACAGCTTATCGGTGGACCGCGGGCAAACGTCGCCGGGGATCGTGTTGGACAACTGGCTCCCCATTCGCACCTGGTGCAAGAATGCGGTGTTGATCAAGAAGTTGCGCAAGTTGCTTGACGGCCTGATCGAGCAAAAGCTTAATAGTCCAGAACAGCACGCATCAGACGACATTTTTAGAGTTATAGAGCAGGTAGTGCACTTGTAGACAGAAGCAATAGCATAGGTGGTCCTCACCAACAAGCTATCAAAATGCAGATCGGCTTTTTTGCGCTGCACGGCCCGAAGGTCCTGGCACTAGATGTCCTGATTACAGAACAATACGAGTGAACGAAAGAAAAGACAAAAAGAAAAAGAAAAAGAAAAAGAAAAAGAAAAAGAAAAAGAAAAAGAAAACTGTGGATCTCTGATTTGTAAGCGGCACGAGAGCAACAGTCGATGACGCGATAAGCTGCAACGAGCAACGACAACAAAAAGGGCAACAAAGCAAATGCCTCCCCCAGAACCACAACACACCTCTACCAGCATCAGCATTAGCATATCCTCTCTCCACCATGAACAACAAATCCCGAGATCGCACCCAAGACTCAGAGTCCAGCCACTTGTTGATGAGCCAAAAGTCACAGGACTATGAATACCACGCCGTGGAGAGCGAAACCAGTGAGGGCAGCGAGGATGACCAACAGCTTCCGACAGATATCGCTGAGATCCCCTTGGCCATCCGCGAGGTGGTGCTGTTGGACGACAACCCCAACGAGCCCACGATAACATTGCGCGCGGTGGTGCTCGCGACGCTCTTTATCGTGCCCGGGGCGTTCATCGACACCATGAACTCGTACCGCACCACGGCGGCGCCGTACTCTATCTTCTTTGTACAGATCGTGTCGCACTGGGCTGGCAAGTGGTTGGCACGCGTGCTCCCCAACAGGCGAGTGCGGGTGCTTGGACACACCCTCAAATTGAACCCCGGCCCGTGGTCCATCAAGGAGACAGCAATGATCACCATCACCGCCGCCAGCGGGGCCACAGGCAACTTGGCCACTAACGCCATCTCGCTCGCGGATTTGTATTTTGGCGAAAAGGTTCCCGTGTACGTGGCACTCGGGTTCATGTGGGCCATTGTATTTGTGGGATACTCGTACGCATACATTGCCCAGAACCTCATCTACGACGTGCAGCTCACGTGGCCGCAGGCGTTGATGCAGACAACATTGCTCCGGTCACAGGAAACTGCCGACAAGGACCCTCAGCATGGCCAACGACAGATGCGCATCTTCTTTGCCGTGCTTGTGGGCACCGCCGCGTGGCACTTTCTCCCCGAGTTTGTGTTTCCGCTCACATCTTCGTTGGCGGTGCTCTGCTGGATTGCGCCACACAACCACACGCTCAACTTTCTCGGGTCAGGGCTCGGCGGCATGGGCGTGCTAAACTTTACGCTTGACTGGGCCAACATAACGTCGTCGATTATGTTGTTTCCTTACTGGATCCAGGTCATCCAGTTCCTCGCGTTCGTGCTCGGCGCCTGGGTGTTAATCCCGTTGGTGAAGTGGGGCGGCATCACGGAGTTCCCGTACGGGTTGATGTCCAATAGCTTGTTTACCCATTCAGGGCAGCTTTACCCCACGACCGAGCTCTTGACGCCGGACTTGCAGCTCAACACCACTGCGTACGCACACTATGGGCCCGTGTACCTCGGGGCGCAGCGCGCGTGGGACATGTTCTTTGACTACGCCGCATACATCAGCGGCATCACCTGGGTGTTGTTGTTTGGCTGGGACAAGTACAAGGCGGCATTCATCAGGAGTACAAGCGCAAGCGCAAACGCAAGCACAACCAGAAAGCCCACTGATAAGCTCAACAAGTTGAGTGCTGCGTATGTGCGGGTGCCTGGTACGTGGTACGCAACGATGTTTGTCGTGTCGTTCGCCACCTTAATGGCGATCTTTTTCACGGGCCATATGTTCATGCCGTGGTGGTGCTGCGTGGTGGCGTTAGTAATGGGCAGCATCATTGTCACCCCCTTGGCGTGGCTCTATGCCTTGTCCAACTTCCAGCTCGCCATCGGCACCTTCAACGAGTTGGTGTACGGGTACATGATCCAGAGCGGTGGCGTCGCGCGCAAACGGCACCCGGTGGGAGCGCTCGTGTTTGGGTCCATTGCCGGCGACGCGTGGTACCGTGCGCAGTATCACTTGGAGTGCATGCGGTTGGGGTTCTATGTGCACTTGCCACCGCGCGAAGTGTTTCTCGCGCAGCTCTATGGCGAGCTCGTGGGTGTGCCCATCAACTATTTGGCGCTCCGGTGGGTGTTAGACACCAAGCGCCCGTTTCTCGATGGCACCAAGGTCGACCCGTTGCACCAGTGGACGGCGCAGGGCATTGCCGTGAGCCACACCAACGCTATCCAATACGTGGTGTTGGGCCCGCAGCGGTTATTTGCCAACTACCCGTTGCTCCCCTATGGGTTCGTGCTCGGGCTAGTGGGTCCGTACGTGGTGTACAAGCTCCACCAGAAGTTCCCCCGCGCCAAGTTCCACTTGTGGAACACTACCGTATTCTTCTCGAGCATGTCCCGCTTCTATGGCAACATCTCCACGGGGTACTTGTCCAAGTTCATTGGCGGCACCGTGACCATGTTCTATGCGTACAATTACAAGCACAAGTTGTGGAAGCGGTACAACTACTTGCTTGCGGCCGCCATCGACACCGGTTACAACGTGGCGCTCTTGTTGATCTTTCTCTTGTTTGCGTTTGTGGCCAATGTGTCCATGCCCGCGTGGTGGGGCAACAATGCCAACAATATCGAGCGCTGTTTCGCTTTGTTATAGACACTTGTAGAATGCACGACCTTGTGAATGTGTGCGCGCCGGCTTTTTTCTCTCGGTCCACCGAAGTAGGAGCCAGAAGAGCTCAAGGGACAACAGAAAGAAAAAATGAGCAAGACCAAAGATAGTCCGCACAAGGAGCATAGCTGCCAGTAGCATATCTCCCATCACATTCATCACGGTATGGAGCAATCAAGGAGCACTCCGGACTTGAAGACGAGCACCCCCACGCCGGAGCTAGAGCTCAACCCGCAGCGAGTGCAGGCGTTGGTGCAAAAGTACAAGGAGGCCTTGGCGCTAGCAAAGACGGAAACAGACCCAACCAGAGCGGCGCAACACCAGACCGTGGCCGATAAGATCAAGCGGATATTGATGGCATACCAACAGTCGCAGCAGGCAAAGTCCAACTCGAATCTCAACTCGAACCTCAACTCGAGTGCCAACTCGAATGTCAACTCAAACGTCAACTCGAACGTCAACTCGGAGCCGCCATCGTCGACGCCTACGCCATCGATACCCATATCGCTGCAGCCCACTCCCACCCCGCCGGTGCAGACACCTATTCCCCAGCGTGCGGCGCCACCACAGCGCCAGCCACAGTCACAGCCACAGGTGCAACCACAGGTGCATCCTCCTTCGCAGCCTCCTTCGCAGCCTCCCTCGCAACGCCAGCCGCTGCCGCTGCCACAGCCCCAGCCACAGCCACAGGCGCTGCGAGTAACTGTTGAACAGTTCAATGTGGTGAAACGCAAGCTCAAGGAAACGTTCGATAAGGTCAAGCTGCTCGAGCAAACCAACCTGCAGTCAGAGGAGGTTGCCGAGCTCCGCGTCCAGTTGTTGAAGATGCAGAAGGCGGCCGTGTTCATGAAAAATGCGTTGGTCCAGCAGGGCCGCATCTCCGCCAACTCCACACCTGTATCTTCCACACAGGATGAGCAGCAGCAACCTCAGGCACAGGCACAGCCGCAACTACAGAGACAAGCCTCGTCTGTGAATCGGACCGCAACGGCGAGGAGCAACACCAACACCGGCACTAACACCGGCACTAACACCGGCACTAACACCAGCAGCAATACGGGCGCCAGCACCGGTGCCGTCACTCCTACCCGTGGCACCGGCGGTGGTATCTCCCGTGTGCAGAGCGCCTCCAAGCTTCGATACCAAGGTGGCGTCGTGGCAGGTGCAAGTGCTGGGACACCCGCCTCTGCCACAACCACAACCAATGCCGCGCCCCCGCCTCCTGCTATCACCGATAACAACGGCCACGTCCTCACCAAGAGAAAGTTAGCCGAGTTGATCAATAACATTAGCGTTGACCAGGGCGACCAAAAGACCGCCGTTGACGCCGATGTCGAGGAAGTGTTTGTGGACCTTGCTGACGACTTTGTGCGCAACATCCTCGAGTTTAGCTGCAAGTTGGCCAAGCACCGCAAGTTAGAGCAGGTGGACTTGCGCGACATGCAATTAAACCTTGAACGCAACTGGGGCATGCGGGTGCCAGGCTACTCCCTGGACGAGCTCCGCGCAGTGAAGAAGCGCGGACCCACCACCGAGTATGCCGAAAAGCTAAAACAGGTAAAAAAGTGAGCAGCAGACGAGTAGCAGGTGGGCAATGCAGAAGTAGGTGGCATATGTATCGCATACTTGTAATACTATATACGATAATTACCGCTCTGTACCTTGAGCGTGCCCTGCCCAACAAGAGAGTCGAGGTGCGCCTGTAGAGCGCTGTCGCTGATGGTGCCCAAGTCCAACACGGTCTTGGGCACCATCAACTTGAGCAAGTTACGGAGCCGTTCAAACGTGAGCGAGGTGATGTTCTGCAACATCTGCAAAATGTGCTTGTCAAGGACCGAAAGGTCTGTTGGCGGGGGCACAGGAGTGGAGTTCTTGCTGCTGCCACCATCGCCATCCTCGTCATCTTCATTCACCGCGTAGAGCGACTTTGTCAACTCGAGCAACACCCCCTCTTGCACCCAGAACCGCAACCCCTGTGACACTTTATACTCCGACATCTCGAGCTGGGAAGCAATGCTATCCACGCTCACCTCTTGTGTCTGCTCATCAAACACAGATATAATGGCGGCCACATCGGGCGCAACCGTGAACTCTCTGGTGCTCCCTCCGAGTTCAAGCTCAAGCGTCACCTCGCCCAACGCCGGCACAGGCTTGAGCGTGCGGCCTGGCTTGGCGCCCTTAAACTCCTCGTTGAACCGGCCAAACCCTTCCTCCACCGCAAGGGGCAACTTGAATTCTTCAGCGTTCTCCAAAACACTCAGCCAGTACAAATGCGAGAGTACGCGGAAGCCAATAGCGGTGTGCGGAGTGTGCTCCGACTCGCGGATATCGCTGACCATAATGTCCAAGGTGGTGAAACCATCCTTGCCGAAACGCGCCTTGAGCAAGTCGAGGTTGTGCTCGACCTCATCCACGCTGCCAAACTTGACCAACCGGTTGCCAAAGATCTTGGTGAACTCATCCACAAACACCTCCTTCGAGTCGAAAATGCCAATTAAGCTCTCAATGATATCGCTCTCCTTCTTCTTAAAGTCGGGTAAGGCATCGACGGGATCTGGCTGCCAGTTGAAGTCCACGTCGTCGCTGGTGGAACCTGCTGGCGGGGCTGATGCCGACGTCGCATATGCACTCTTGGGATGGCGCAACTCCGTCGCCAACTCCGCCAACTCCGCATTGGCGCCAATCAACCCGTGCACGAGCTGAACAATGATATCCTCGCGCGTCTTCAAATAAAGCCGGATGGGTCTCACTACCTTGTCGAGCAACACCCCGCGCGGGTCCACAAGCAAAAACGCCTTGATAGTCTTGGTGAACGTGGTGATTACGTCCACGGTGTTGGCACCTGCGTGGAGCAAGTGCAACTCGCAGAAGCGAATAAACGTGTCCACGAGCTTGATGCGCGGCGCCGCGTTCCCACCAGCACCACTACCACCGCCACTATTGCCACTGCTGCCGCTGTTGCTGCCGCTGCCGCTGCCGCGCAAGCACTTGTGGAGTTCTTCTAAGGCGGGCGCGCTGCGGGGGAACGCCACCACCATATCGTAGATCTCGCGAATACGGAGCGCCACCAACTCGTCGCGCGCAATACCCTCTAACTCGTGCAAGTATACCCCGTTGGCGGTATCCGTAAGACTAGACGCCGTGGTGTAGCTCGTGACAACCGAGAAGTTGGGATAGATCTCGTCCTGGATATATACCCTAATCTTGTCCAACAACGGCCGGTCCCACACACGGTCACAGAGTTTTGCGGTATGCTCCTTGATCTTCTCCACCGAGAGGCTCACCACTACCTGGTTGAGCGCGGCGCCCATGTTGGCGCTCACCAACGTAGTGATAATGTCGATTATATCCAACGAAAAGATGGTGGCGGGGTGGATGCGGCTCACAAACAAGGAGCGACACAAAAACCGCTTCATCTCGGCCGCAAAGTCCGTGTGCTTAAGGTACACTGCAAGCAATGCATTGACCTTGCGCTCAAACAACGCACGTGCCTCCGCGGACATGTTCAAAAAGTCCAAGTGGCAGCTGAAGTGGTGCAAGAGCGCCTTGATGGCGCGCACATACTCCACAAAGGTGGTGCTGTTCCCCAAACCGCCAAAGAATGGCGCAAACTGGCCGTTTACAGTGTTGACGTACAAGGCGACAAACTCAAATTGGTTGCCCTCGTCTTTGAGACACGTGCGGATGGCCAGTTTTACGCGCTGCGACGGCTCGTAGAACTTTAGGGGCAACAACACGGAGTTGGACGGTAGCGGTTTCAACCAGTGTAAGAGGATGGTGATGTCATTGTCAATGTCGTTATTGTGCAACTCGTCCAACGTGGAGAACGGGATAATCGAGCGGATAGCATCACCGCCGAGCTCTTTGGCCATTTGTGTGATGATGTGTTCCAAATGGTGTTGGTTGATCTCAATTCTGCGGTTCCCTGAAAACAAAAATGCCACAGAAAGAGGGGAGAGGAAGCAGAGAAAGTCTAGCATACAAAACTTGAGGCAAGACAGAAAAAAAGCCGGCAAGAGCGCATATACACAAGCAAGTACTCACCACAGGAAGGGAAGCACGATCCCACTTTTGCGCCGAGGAAAGGGACACAGACTTGTAGAAAGAGCACCAGAGGAGGTATCAGTGCTGAGGCAATGGTATGTCCAAACACCAGACGCCTTTCGAGGTGTAGAGAGGTGTACAGCCCCCATTACTAACGCCATTTCCAGGTCAACAAATCGCAGTTCAAGCAACAGTTTGTGGAATTAACCGGGGTGTCATCCACCACCGCGGGACGATACCTTGACAAGACCAACTACGACTTGGCGAGGGCCATCGATGTATACTACGAGAAACACCCAAGCTACGCTAATGGCCCAAGATGGGGATCACGCACAGGGCCCGTCGCCGCCACCACCACCACCACCACCACCAACAACAGCAAGACACAGACGTCGGCCTCCACACTGGAAGAGTACGACAAGCTGTTGGTGGCCATATTCGACCGGTATGCTGAGCCACCACACACGGGCGACATTGAGATCGACGGCACGTTGCAGTACCTCGAGGACTTAGGCATTGTACCCGAGGACTTGCAGGCGCTCTCGCTCGCGTACTTGCTCAAGTCGCCGCGCACGGGCACGTTCACCCGCAGTGCATTTTGTGTCGTGTGGCTGTATTACAGAGTCTATGACATGGAAACGATGCGGCTGTTTGTGCCCGCATTCCACGACGCCATTGTGAGTGGCCGCGACAAGTATGTGGATGCTGAAGACCCGCGAAAGGTGTTGAACTTCCAAGGGTTGTACGACTTTACCTTTGGTTTCCTAATGGAGACGGAGAGCCAGAAGGTGTTGGATGTGGAGACGGCAGTAGACTACTGGAAATTGCTCTTGCCGGTGATTTCATCCCTGGAAGAAGTTACTCTCCGGATGCAGCAGTGGTTTGATTTCCTTGAGCAGGAAAAGAAAAAGTCTGTCTCCAAAGACTCGTGGTGCATGTTTTACTTGTTCTTCAAGGACGTGGTGGTGGCAGACCCGCAGGGGTTTAAGGGATATGATGAGATGGCGGCGTGGCCCAGCTTGATCGACGAGTACATAGAGTACTTGCGAGATTCCGAGTTGTTGGCAGAGGGCTAGCAATAACAGCAACAAGATCAGTATTGGTGGTTGTAGTTTTATTGGGCGTTAATAATACATTGCAAAAGATATATCAAGCTAACGAAAGGGAGAGAAGGAACAGACAGGAGCAGATAGGAGCAGATAGGAACAGATAGGAACAGAAGGAAAAGCAGAAAGGAAAAGCAGAAAGAAAGAACAGAAAAAGGGGGCAGGAAGCAGGAATACATGTCTCCTAGTTGAGCAAGTTGTCGATGCTGGACTTGCGCAAGGCCAAGAGCGTCTTGGATGCTGCGTCCTGGTCCTTGTCTTCCTGGAGCGGCTGCAAGTAGTTCCTGGGCTCCTGCAACTGGACGCCAGGGTTCACGGCGGGGTCCGGGAGCTGGAACTTGCCCGCTGACACCGAGCTCTTGATGGGCGCCGAGAACGGGCTGGGGTTGGCTGAGCGCATCACGAGCGTCTGGGGCGAGATCGGATACGAGTTCTTGCGCGGTTGTCTCACCACGGACGTGCCGTACTTGTTCAACATGGTGAGGATGGGCTGCATGTCGGGCGTGAAGTCGGGGGTAGGTAGCGTTGACTTGGACACGCTCGAGGAGGCCGAGAGGGGAGGAGCGACAGAGGAGGCGCGCGAGCTCATGCTCTCGTCGGCCTCATCGTCCTCACCCTCGCCCTCCTCCTCGGCATCTTCGTTGCCCTCGGCCACAGGATGTAGGTCGCGGAGCAAGTCGCGGAAGTGGAACTCCTTGTCGATGTTGCGGTACTGGTTGACGTCCAAGGGGATCTTGGCAAAGTCAATGTTGAACGCCTTGTTGTCTGTCAGCACGTCCTGCGACCGTAGAAGCAAGTCCTGCTGCTTCTGGATAATATGGTGCAAGTAGAGAATGTACTCAACCGAGCTCTTCAAGATGGTGAGCTTGTACATCCCGTCAATCTTGTTGTTGTTGTTACCGCCATTGCCATTGCCGTTGCTGTTACCGCTGGCGGAAGCGGCAGCGCCCTTTTTGGTGGGGGGCTGCTGCTGGGTGCGACAGGCGGGGATCAAGTACTTCAAGGCCTCAAACTCGCGGTTGATCTTGATTCTGCGTCTCTTCTCGATGATGGAGTGAAGCTGCTTGGTCTCGTTCTTGCGCTTGGCAAGCTCCTCCTCGTCGATGTTGGCGGTGCTTCTTCTTCTCTTTTTCTTGCTGGGGGCCAGCGCCGTGTCGGAGGGGGTGATGGTGGGCGACACGGTGTTGCTGTACTCGTTGGTCAAGATCTCGTAGTTGTTGTCTTCGGGGTCCAACTCCTTGTTGAGCTGGATGATGGTGGTCTTTAACACCGGTGGCGAGTGGAGGGTCATGTTGGCCGTGGTTGTGGTATTGGTGGTAGGTATGGTTACAGGGTGGATGTCAAATTGGGAAAAGCGTGGGCTATGGTAGACCGGATGTGGGTATTAATATATAGAAGGTGCCCATGTGCAGCAAATAAAGATAATACAAATGGGGGCGTGAGTTTTAGCAAGAGAACAAGAGAGAAAAAGCAGGAGCAGGAGCAGGTCACAGTAATTCGAAACGGGGTGGAAAACAAGGAGGGGGGGATAAAGAGGAAGAGAATAGAAGAACGGGGGGGGGGCCACGAGGTGCAAAAGGGGGGCACGCCTGGGGCGGGAAACACAACGTGTGAGCGTTAGAAGAAAAAATAGAATAGGCTTGGGGATTTTCCCTATCAAACATTTCATGACGACGCAGGAAGCGCAGTTGCGCCGTAGCTGTTTGTGTTCAGTTGCGGTGCTTGGGGAGAGTGGAAGAAAAGAGCAAGCAGTGTGGTGTCTCTCTGTGTGTGGGGGAAGGTGATAGCGGAGAAGAAGGACACAAGATCGAGAAGGAGGGCAGTGGGGATACCGTGGGGTGGTGACTCTTCCACCACAACTCCCTCTCTGGTCTTCCCCCCTCCCCCTCTCCTCTCTCCTCTGTCGTCCTGCTCTCCTGTCCCCCCCTCCATGTGGGCCTTTCTTCGTTTCATGTCACACGAGGGTAGAAAATGGGCTGCCTTCGTCTTCCCACGTGGGGATCGCATTCCCCTTTTCTCTTCTCTTTTTCTCCGCCTACACGCACACGCAGTCTCTATTCTAATTCCTTTTTTCTTTTCTTTTTTTCTCCGCTTTGTGTTACTATTGAGCTTATTGTCTCGTGCACGTTGCCCTTCTTCTCTCCTCCCTCCCTTTCTCACTCTTTGAGTGGCTTTCATCACAGTGGTGGATTATCACCCCTACCAATTTTTTGCAACTAGCGACTGCATGGGCCACGGGGGATAGGTGCATGCCCAGAGGAATAGTGGGGGACGGAGAGATCTGCCTGGGGGGAGATACGACTGCCGCAAGAGGATATTTAGGGCGTTTAGGAAGGCACATGGCAAGATAAGCAAACTAGCACAAGGGGGCAATGGGCGACGGGGAGAAGGGAAGGAAAAGGATGGTCCTCTCTGGCTAGCCATGTTTGTTGGCCGTCTTTGGGTGACGCACAACTTCTCGTATTATGAGCACTGGAGCGGAAAAAAGAGGAGCCCTGAAGAGCTGTATGTTGTTTTGTTTGCCTTATCAAAAGAAGAACAAGGAAGCAAAGGGGGAGAGCAGCCGAGGACGAGAAGGAGATGCACACGTTGGGGGCTGTTTTCACCCCCTCCTCCCTCCTGTACACTCTTTCCCTGTTTCCGTCACCCTCGATTTGTGCTCTCCCTTTTTCGCCTCTCGGAACAATGCGTGTATGAGGCAACACAGTGAGCAACCACAGAACACAGCCCTTTTCTTGTTGGCCGTTCTCCCAGGAAGCCAAGGGGGAGAAGGGAGCCAGTCTTTCCACTGACCCTACCCCCCTCCCATTCCCCACGTCCACCTGACGTAGCCATAAAAAGGGGAAGAGAAAGGGGGCGAGAGCAAAGCAACGTGTGCGGTCTTTCTACCCTCCTGCTGCTGCTGACCCACGGGGGCTCTAGAGAAGCGCTGGCACCTGCGTGTGACCCGGAGGGGGCCACGAGACATCGCAAACTTTATTTCTCTCCATGGGCAAAAAAAGGTAGAAAAGGCAGAAAAACGCTCAACTCTCTTCTCCTATTGTTCTTGGCTCTCTGCTGTTGCCCTCGTGTGTCTTGTTTCACTGGCGCACAAACACACCCAACCCGCCCGCCGCCCTCCCTACCGCCTCTCTCCTCCCGTTGACACTCCTGCAGATGGAACGACTACTGCTGCACGGGTCCTCCCCTTCCTTCTTTTTCCTTAGCTACAGCCACGCAGCTACACGCCCACGCGCCCACGCGCCCACGCGCCCACGCGCCCACGCAGCACAGCCATGTGACCCATGCAGCGGTTTCGGTTCAGCCAAAGTTGAAGCTTTGTCAATACAGTTACAACTAGGACGCAGAGAACCAGGGATAGAATGCGGTGCTTGGCCGGTGCTCTATTACTCCCAACAGGGGCAACCGCGTAGACTATGCTCTATTAATGCACACCACCACTTCTGCGTGTAGGCGGGCGGCAGCCAGAAAACCTGTATTTTGTCTTCTCCCCTGTAAACAGTGGTACACGGGAGAGAAAACCTCTTCCAACAGAGATCAGATCTGTTGCAACACGCGGAACAGCATTCAGCAACCAGGCAATACCACCAGCGCAGACGCACTCCCGCGTACAATCCAACGCCCGCCTGGCCTATCTGGAAACGCCACTGTCAACACCTGCACATCTCCCTTCTCCCATCTGCAACATGTCCACCGTTAAGCGCCTCTTGCCGGCGCCACCACCGGCTGTCAACGCCTGGACAACCAACTTGTTGATCGCCCAGGTGGAGGAAGAGAGGAAGCAGGAAGCCAGGGATGGTGAAGCGTGTTCCTCAGCGCCCCCATCAGAGAAGTCTCCCACTGGGATCCTGTCGGAATCAATGGTGTCCGCCAGCGCCTCTTCTTCAGAGTCCCCATCCAGAGGAGTTTCAAGGGAAACGCCAGACTCTAGAAGCACGTGGAGACACCACCATCGTCACCACCACGAAGATACTATCCTCATGCAGTACCAGCCATACCCACCCCAATACCCATCTTTCCCCCCGGAGACGTATGCGCCCATGTACGACCCGACTGCCTACACGCCCATGTCGCCTCCTTTGCCATTGCCGCTGTCGTTATCCTTGTCTTTATCGTTGCCACTGCCACTGCCTTTATCACTGCCCTTGGTCCTGCCATTGACGCTATCTCCCGGGTTGTCTGGTTCCCCTGGTTCCCCTGGTTCCCCTGGTTCTCCAGGCTATCCCACGTCGCCCACCTATCTCCTGTTCCTCCACGAGCACAAGCCCTCCCGCAAGGACAACATCAAGCGAGTGGTGGAGTACTATTTTTCCACCGAGAACCTCTGCAAGGACCGGTACCTCAGATCCTTGTTTGACAAAAACGATGGCGGCGTGGCGATCGACCAGTTGCTCACGTTCAACCGCATGAAGATCTTGACCCATGGCGGCAAGCACAAGAACATCCTCGTGACTGCGCTCAGCGAGATCCCCCACGTGGAGCTCCTCGATGACAATACCAGAGTGCGGGTGCGCAACTGGTACCGCTGGCTCATGTAGAGCCAGCCACAGCGCCAGTACCAAGACCCGTTTCTGTGTTGCTCCTGTCTGCATCGCTCCTGTCTGCGTCGCTCCTGTCTGCGTCGCCCGTGCAGTACGCGTCGCGCTGGGTCTGGCTGCAGCACCGGTACCCCCATTCCCCGTCACGGTAGTAACTGCCATACACAGACGTGTGGTTCAACAGAAACTCATCTTCGGGGTACCGCGAGAGGGCAAGTCCGTTCTTGTCAACAGTATTGGCGGTGTACTGACTGAGGAATTTCTGGCGCTTGCTGTCGCTGCGCTTTAAGTACTCTTCCGAAGGACGCATTACTTCTTTCTGCTGTTGCTTTTCCCACTGCTGTTGCTGTTGCTTCTTCTGCATCTCCCTGGCTTTCATCATCATCAATGTGGGGCTTGCCTCCACACTATAGCTCAAGTCTGTCTCCGCCTCGCCCTTTATCGCTGCCAACCGACTCTGGTCCAACTCACACGAGTACTGTTTCAACTCCGTCAACTTGGCGCCCTCGCCCGTGAGTTTGCGCACAAACTGGTTGGCGTTGTTGATGAACCCGCGCGCCGTGTCCTTGGCCACCCTGGACTTGGGGTCGTACTCTATGTGGATCTTATTGCTGGCGGAGCTGGTGATGTTGTGGATGTACGCGGGGATATCCTGGCGGTCGCGCAACATCTTCTCCATCGGGTCCTCCTTAGCACCCGTCTTTAAATCCTTGCGCTCAAGACCAAGTTCCATCAACTCGAGCTCGTAGTCAGTGTCGTCGGACTCGTCATCACCACTTCGGGTCTTGTCCGTGCTCTTGTCTCCTACCCTCATCTTCTTCCCTTGGTTCTCCTCCCACCGTTGCAACCGCGCCAACCACTCCTCGGTAGAGTACCCGTACCACCGGTCGCGCTTAGCGTCGTAAGAATCACCACTGGCCTGTTTCCGTATCGTGCCCTCAAACTCATCGCTGATGCCCTGGCCGAGCCGCGCCTGGCTGAAATCAATAACCTCGGCTCCATTTCGGTGGTGCGATAGCTCGTCTTGCAGAGGCCCGGCTTCACTTCCTTCTTTGTTGCTTGCTGCCCCTGTCTCACCGTGGTACCACGGTTTGTTGACAATGTACTTTGGTAAATGCGGATTAGACATTGCTGGTGGTGCAAGCAAAGCACTCTACTTTGCACGTCTCCTTTTTTCATTCGCGGTTTATTTTTCCTATGCACAATTCTAGAACCCCTTCCACTCATCTTCATCCTCTTCACCGTCGTCTTCTTCCCCCTCGCTGTCATCAACCACAGCCCAGTCCTTCAACCTCTCATCTTCCAACACGTCCTCGGCGCACTTTTCTCTGAGCGTCTTCAACTGCGCCTCCTTATTAAGCCTGGAAAAGGGACCAATGAGTTTGGCAATAGGCACCTCGGCCGCCACTTCCACCTTCTTGCGCACCATCTCCTCGTACAACTTCAAGTACTCCGGGTCGTCATTCTCCAAATTGTCCAACTCCTGCTGCTCCTCGTCCAATGCACTGAATATTACCAATTGCAACTCGTCCAAAAAGATGTCGCAGAGATGGTACGGCAACGCCATGGGCACCGTCTTGTCACCGCTCAATATCGTCTCCTGCATCACCGCAACCCAGGAATCCACCACTTGTGCGTCCCACTGCTGCTGCTTCATAAACTTAAAGTTGTGCCGCAACACCCGTCTTATAAGGAGGTAGTACTTGTCAATCCGCCACTGGTCGATACTGCTCCACTCCCGGTCGATAATCTCAAAGAAGGCCCGTACAAAGTCGGGGAACAACTCTCTGCTGATGCAGGCACTATAAAGCAGACCCAAGTTCTCAGCCAACTTCTCCTGCGCCTGACTTCGGTCGCAGAACCACATGGAGTAGTAGAGGCCCTTCCACAACTTTTCGAGGTCGAGCAAGGAGATCTGAGTGCGTTTGGACGAGAGAAACTGCTTGAGCGACTCCAAAGCAGCCTGGCGTGTGCGCCGGTCGTTGGACGCCAAGCTCTTGACAAATTTGGATGTCGACATGGGGGGAGGAGGCTAGTGCGTGCCTTGGTTGGTGCTGTAGCATGGGAAATTTTTTCTTCCTTGGATGGCACCTCTTCTCATCGACTGGTAGCTGCTCGTCTGGGTGTAATGTCACGTGACGAGATTTACACCGACGACAACGACCCAAAACCGCCCCACCCCATAGTCAGGGGCTGGCCCCTCCCGCCCCCACAGCCAAAGGGGAACGGACCAGGAGTGCCCTGTGGATGCCTACATCCTACATGAGCCACGGTAGCTGCCGCTAGAGTGCTATAAGTTACACGAGCTTGCCGTCACCCAGCAACTCCGCAACGCTGTTATCACACGACATAGCGCTAGTCCCGACAACTATACATCACTCTCTTCTGCCAACCACTCCAGGCCCAGCCCTCCTGCGAGTCAAAAAATACATCTTTGATACATTATATCGATGGATCTACCAAAAGATACTTCAACAACAATCCTCCGCGTTATGTGTGTGGAACTGTGTAGCGCTGTGCGGAGCTCTGCAACTCTGCAACTGTGGAGCTTTAGATGACACTTGCTCGTTATAGTGCCACCTCTCAATTACCTTTCCTCCCCTTAGACGATCAAGTATCTGATGGGGATGTGCACTAACTTGACGACGTAGCCAACAACACCCATCATGATGAAACCAATGCCCACGGCTCTGATGATCTTAAAGTACTCCTTCTGGTCGGGCTTCTGGCACTTCTTGACAAACGCACTGCCGTCCTTGAAGAACTCGACAGGGACTTCAGTCAACTTTTCTATTCCTTCAGCCATGGTGTCTTGGTGGTGTTGACTCTTAAGTGACACCCTTTTCCTTTTTTTTCCAACCACTTTCGTTCACCAAGTTTTCGACGATTGCAGAATGTGAGAGAAAGGGAAAAACTAAACTAGTACGTGTTCCCAAATGAAAAAAACTTTTTGATTTGCGCACTACCGTATCTACATCAACTCCAATAACGAGTCATCCTCGTCCTCTCGCTTGAGCTTCTCCATAAACTCCGCCCGCTTGCGCTCGATGAACGTGCGGTACCGTGGTAGCCTATCTGTTTCGAACCACGTGCGAAGCTCACTTTCCATTCCCGCGTCCAAGCTCCACTCGCGAATCAAGGGCAAGCACTGGCCTGCGAGCGCCGACTTCCACTTGCGGTCCACCAAC
This sequence comes from Zhuliangozyma boniae, assembly GCA_002094185.1. NCBI lineage: Eukaryota > Fungi > Ascomycota > Pichiomycetes > Serinales > Debaryomycetaceae > Zhuliangozyma > Zhuliangozyma boniae. Next base: position 21,769 of record MXQC01000006.1, read on the forward strand.
GCCTTCAACGCCTCTACGTACAACACACGCATCGACTCGTCCTTCTTGTTCGTGGGCACAAAGCCCGCGTGCTCGCGTCGCGAAAACAGGGCGGGCGAGACGTGGTGCGCGTGGTACTGCTGGCCCAACACCATGAGATAGTCGTAGTAGCCACCCTCGACGTCATCGCCAACCTCCTCCTTCAAGTAGTCGAGGTACCGCTTGTAGATCGAGTTGGAGTACGTCACACCGTCGGTCTGGTAGAGCCGCCAGATTTGGGTGAACGTGTCGCGCCGCTCCTTCTCCAAGCTGGCGACAAACTGCAAGTACCCCTCATAGTCAAAGCTGGCATCCTGCTGTACGTCCTCCAAGGCGGCATCGATGTTGGCGTGTCCAGACTCGCGCAAAAAGTATTTTAACGCGTGGCGTGGGTGGTACTTGGTCTGCTTCTCAGCAAACTTGAAAATGGAGTCCCAGAACGTTTTGAGCTGCACGGGATCGTGGGCAATGTCGCGGTACACCTCCTGGAACGCGTTGATGCTCCTGATCGCCTTGACAAACCCGCCGCTGCCGTACGCAATCGATACAAACAAGTTGGTGATGGTCTGAAGCGTGGGGTACATGGCATCACTGCGCGCACGTGGCGCGCCAGAAGCAGCACCAGCGGATGCAGTTTTCCCACCCACTCCCACCACCTTTCCATTCAAGTTGACGCCCCACACTGCAGCCACATAGCTGTCAAGACTGCCCAAAGCCTTGGAATAGCCCAAGGACTGGATGGCAGCGTGGTGCATGTCCAAGTTGATCTCGGGCGCCACGGGCGACTGCAAAAAGTCGCCCAAAGATACCAGGCTTGCGCGGTCCGTGCGCTTGGCGTTGAAGAGATCCGCGTCCCCCGATAGCTCGTTCGCAGGCAACTTCCACATGCGGTTGGACCCGCCATTCTCAATCATGAATGCAAGCACCCACATTTCGAGAGTCATGATGCGGCGGTACGCGTCGCCGTGCGCGCTCTTGAACGCGTCAAACCACATCTGCGCCCGGTCGAGCCGGTAGTTGGCCATCTCCAACCGCATCAAGTTCTCGTAATCCTGTGTCGCGAGTGTGAACCCGGTGGCCCGGTCCTCGCCCATGAGATCGCGCCGGATCTTGCCCCGCCTATAGAGGCCCTTGTTCTTGTCCTGGTTTCGACCCAGGCCCAGATCCTGGCCGCCCTTGCTGAGCAAGTTTTTGTACACTGCCCGCAACCGCGCTATTCCTACCCGCATGTCATCAGGGTATTTGGCGGCTGCGAGCTTGCTCATCGACTCCGTTTCCTTCAACCCCACGGCCGCCTTGAGCACGGGCGACAACACAAAGCGGCGGATGTGTGCCTTTTGCGACTGCTCAGCCAAGAGGCCCATGTAAAACGCAAACTGCTGTCTTGTCAACGTGGCCACCATTGCATTAGCATCCTGCGACGACCACGTCTCGAGAAACACCGCGAGGTTGGAATACTCGCGTCCCTCGAGGAACTTGATGACCTCACCGCGGATCTGCGTTTCCCGTGTGGACAACACCGACAGCGAGTGCGCCATGCTGGCTTTGCATGACTCACCGACACGCGCAGACGGTATTCCCGCGAGTATATCCCCAATTCGGAAAGAGGCGGTGGATGTGGTGGTGGCGGTGCTGCTGCTGCCGGTGGTTTCGGCGCTGCTCGTGCTCCTGCTCGCGCTCACCATGGTGGCATCCACATGAGCGCACTCATCGTTGAGCAACAACGACGCCGTGGTGTGCTGCCTCAACGGCCCACTGGATTTTCCCTTCAAGCACCGTCCCGCTCTTAGTAGTGCCACCATTGTCTAATCCTGTATGTGTATATGTGCTGTTGTGCTTGGGCGGGTTGTCAACCTACCTGCTTCCAGGAAATGAAAAAACCTGTGTGCGCAAATGAAAATTTTCGTGCGAGAATCGGATCCTGCTTTCCCAGCAGTTACCCGGAATTTGCAACCGGAAGCGGCATCCCCTCGCACGTTGGAAACAAAGGCAAGCATCTACAAGGAAGGGAATACGGGATTGCTTTACCTATACACATCTGCTGGTTCTGCTTCTGCACCTACAATTTGAACTTGTTCTCGGCGATGTGGCGCGCGTTGTATGCGGCAATGTCCTTCAACCCCTGCTCGTGGGTGGTGCCAAACAAGATGTCTTGGATGTGCTTTTTGGTGCCGCGGATGGCCCACTGCGGAGTATCCATGATCTTTTCACCAAACTGCTTGGCCAACTCGATGCCGTCCTCGAGCGTGGGCACGACGGTGGAGACGTAGCCCAAGTCCAACGCCTCCTTGGCGTCCCACACGTCGCCCAACAATGCGTGCTGGAACAACCGCGACTTGTTGTTGACCAAGTGGGGTACTCTCTGCAACGACCCTATGTCGGCAGCAATGCCGATGTTGACCTCGGCGATGGAGAATCGCGCGCCCTCGACGGCGATTCTGATGCTGTAGCAGCTGCTCATGTCGATGGCAAGACCGTAGTTGATCCCGTTCAAAATACCAATGGTAGGGGTGCTGATGCGCGCGGGCACGCTGATGGCGTTCTGAAAGTCGTAGATGTGCTCGTGGAGGTACCTCTGCTGCTCCTTGCGGCTGCGGTCGCCGGCAAACAAGTCCATGGCCGACTTCAAGTTCAACCCGGAGGAAAAGGACTTGGGCACGCCTGACGAAATCAAGATCAACTGAGTCTCGGGTTCCCGGTCCAATCTAGTCAAGATCTCGCCGTAGTCGCGCCAGTTCTGCTCAGTGAAGGCGTTCAACGTCTTGGGATTGGTGTACTGCACATGTACGAATCCAGGTTGGATCTCAGTAACAGTGTAGAATTCGTACTTCTTGTAGCTATCGGCGTCAAAGGGCATGGTGAATGATTGTGTGGTTGGGCAATATGAGAAATGGTCTGGGTGTGTGTGGAAAAAACGGGATGGGAGCAGAAGAGGAGTATATATACTTGGATGGGGCAGCATTTCATCCTGGTGCCTCTCCCGCTCTCTTTTTTTTCCCTCGGTTAATTTCATGGCAGTGTGGGGATGACACTCTCCTTCCTATTCCCAAGAATAGCGGGCAAAAAAAGGCAGCTGAAAAAAACGGGGTTTTGCGCTCCTACGTTTTGTGGAATGCACTTCGTCTTTACTTCTGGACTTACACTATATACCTCCCACTTGGTGCGAGTTTCTCCTGCTCACTCGCCATCTCGAGCCCCGCAATCATGCGCTCGCGGATAAGCATGTTGGCCTCGTGCACGGATTCGCGTGTAAGCCCTTCCACTAGCAAGTAGAGCTTGCCCGGGGCGTTGTCATCAACAGGCGGCTTGGTGTTGGGAGCATAGTACTGGCCCCTTGTAGTGATGGATGTCCGCGACGCCTCGATGATCTTGGACAAGTTCTCGCGGCCCACGATATTCCACCGTGCTTTCTGGGGCAAGTCGTTGATGACGATCCGCGAGAAGAACTTGCATTTGTCGGGACCCGCGGTTTCGGGAGAGTTACCCTCGATGACATCGAACGCGGGCAAGACAACGGAGAGGGGCGTGCTCGTGGTCGACACTGTCTTTCTCGCTTCAGCAGGGGTCAGCATTCCACCAGTGGCTGTAGCCGTGGCTGTAGTCGTGACCGTGTCACCACTGCCGTCCCCGCTGTAAATTTGCTTCTCCATCTGCAACTTGATGTCTCTTACTTCCTGGAGGTTGTCAAGACCCTTGCCACCAAAGCCCGAGCCCACCTTCTCCTTGCCCAGCTTCACTTTGCCCGCAAACTTGTCGGCAATCGCTACCAACCGAGGGTCAATCTCTTTTTCTGGCACCTTGCTCATGCGCAACGACCTGACGAGGCTCGCCACCTCGCGCTCCTGGTGTGCGGCTACAAACGTCACGGCGCGGCCCTGCGCACCTGCGCGGCCCGTGCGCCCCACCCGGTGCACGTAATCCTCCATGTGGTTGGGCGGATCAAAGTTGACTACAAGTCCGAGGCTCTTCACATCCAACCCGCGCGCGGCAATGGACGTGGCAATCAAGATATCCACGCCACTATCGCCGCTGGCAAACTCTTTGATGGCGTAGCGCCGGTCCACCTGCTCCTTGCCCCCGTGGATGGCCACGCAGGGAAACTTGGCCTCCAACAAGTTGGCCACGAGCTCGTCCACGTCGCTTTGCTTCTCGACAAACACAAGCACCTTAGACCCAGGGTGCAGAAGCTGGTGGTCCAACAAGGTTTCACGAAGCTTGGTCACGCGTTGGGCCTTGTAGATAGTGGTATCAGCCTCATTGATCTCAAACAAGACAACCTCCTGGGCAATCTCGGCCGCCACCACGCTGATCCCGCCCACGGTAATCTCTACCGGGTTTGAGAGGATCTTTTTCGCGAGCTGCTCCATCTTGCGCGGGAACGTGGCCGAGAACAACACGGTTTGCCGATCGGGGCGGATCTGGGTAAATATCTTGGACACCTGCGGCTCGAACCCCAAGTCAAACATGCGATCCGCCTCGTCCAAAACTACATACGTCGTGCGCTTCAAGTTGGTCACGCGCCCGCCGTTGGCCGCCAACAAGTCAATCACTCTGCCGGGAGTGCCCACCACGATCTCTGCGCCTCGCTTCAACTCGCTGATTTGAGTGTCGATGGGCGACCCGCCGTAGCAGCACGCCACACGAAGCTTGGTCTTTTTGGTAAAGTTGAGAATCTCCTTCTGGATCTGCACCGCCAACTCGCGCGTGGGGCTGAGCACGAGGGCGATTGGACCCTCGCCCTCGGCGGGCGCCCGCTGGTCCTGCACGTGTCGGAGCATCGGCAACACGTACGACAAGGTCTTGCCCGAGCCCGTCTTAGCGATGCCAATCACATCACGGCCCGACAAGATCACCGGCAACGCCTGCGCCTGGATCGCCGACGGCTGGGAAAACTGCAACCGCTCGCTCACCACGTCAAGCATGCTCACAGGCATCCCTAACTGCATCCACTTGCTGATGGGCGCGGGAACACGACCGTGGCCCTGGCCGCGCACCTTAATGGACCCCAACTCCCGGCGCAAGTCGTCCACTTCCTGGGAAGTGAGAGCCTGAAGCGCAAACAGTTCCTGGTAAAAGTTCTTGCGGAATGGCTCATAATGCTCTTTGGTGTGGTCAATCTCTTTGAGCTCCTTGCCCTTGTTCTGCAACTTACTGAGCTTGGAGGAGAGGAGCTCTTGGAGCCTGGTCTCGTCGTCGACTTCGTCTTCGTCGTCATCCTCAGCTTCGTCCTCTCCCTCTATAATGCCAACAGTAACACCATCTATGCCGGTAGGGGTGGTGTCAGTAGCACTGACTGTCCCCTTCCTTGTGGTCTCCTCCAACGACGCCAAGTATACATCAAGCTCATCTTGCGAGTTGCCATCTCCATCATACGTGCCAACCTCTGCGGTCACTTCATCAAGTGCCGGCTTCTTGAATATCGGTTTGGGTCTGCTGCCAGACTCGTCCCCATTGTCAAAGTCTAGTGCCCGCTTCAACTGTTTCTTCGGCTTGACCACCACCTTCTTTGCAATGGCGATGGATGTCTTGCTGCCCGGCTTCGTCAGCCCTGTCTCCTTCGGCACTTTTGTCCGCTTCCACTGCTCAATCCGCTGTTGTCGCAAAAGCTTCTTCTTTGCATCATCATCTGCAACAGGCTGCGCTGCATGACCAGCTTCCGATGTTGACAGTGCCTGCACTAGCTGCTCCTCTTTTAGCTGCTTCTCTTGTTCCTTCTTTAGCCGCCATTTCTCCAACTGCTCTCTTCTCTTTCTCAACTTCTCCTCTTTCTCGTTCTGGTTAGTAACGCTGTCGCCTCGGCTGAGACTCCCTGTAGTGTTCGTCCCCGTGGTGTTTCGTGTCATACTCTCTTTAAGATGAGCCTCTGTGTGACTGTCTAATCTGTTCTTTTTTTTCTTTTTTTTTCTTTTTACTTTTGCTTCTTTTTCCGTACATACAATGTCTGGATATCCTACAAAGCTGTTGTCACCGTCACGGTCTGCGAGTTGACGAGCAATATGGGCGGCAATCCGTCCAACCATATGGCCAAGTTGTTCGTATACTCAAACGAGTCGGTGTCGTCAAGATGCGTGCCAATAGAGGGTGCAGGCAAGGTAGAAAAGATGACTTCGGTGTTGCCGACCACAGAATGCCGCTGCATCAACTCATTTAACACGAGGTGCTGGCCCTTGGCGGGAATGTCGTTGAAACTGAGGTTTTTGAGTTCTTCCTGCAACTCCTTTTTGGTGATGGTCTTGCCGGAGCCGATGGTCACAGGCTCGGCTTCCGTCTGGGCCTGCGCCAGTTGCTGCACAACCTCTTCTGGTGGCCTTCTGAACCGGTCGTTGGGGTTGGGTGGCCGGATCGCCCGCATGGACATGGGTGGCGGGTCATTTCCCTCGTCGTCGTCATCATCCACTGCCAAAAACTGCGGCGTTCTAATTTGCTGGATGATTCCGTCGTCGTTGGCAATTATGGAGTGGCTCTTTAACCGCGACTGCGCTTGGTTCTTGGAGGTACTGCGCTGGGGAGGGAGATGGCGACTGTCGTCGCAGACCTTGTCCTCTTGCATCTCTTCGTCATCGGCAACAAACTGAATCGTCTGCTTCGACCGTTCTTTCATCTTGCGGTTTCCAACACTGCTGCTGCTCCCCATAGCACTCGCGCCGACCTTGTTGTTGTTATTCATGTTGACATTTCCACCGCTGCCCACTTCATCGCCACTATCGCCGCCGTTGCCGCCGTCGCCGTCGTCACCGTCATCACCGTCGTCATCATCGACATCGTCGTTGATCTTTGAGTGCGGTGTCTTTACCGACGAAAAGTTTGGCCGGAGGTTGGACACCCCCGATCGGATAGAGACCTGGTCGGGCGATATCACCCCTGTCCGCGACATCTGGACCTCATAGCCGCTCTTTTTATGCAGCACCTTGCTTCGGCCCCTTGGCCGCTCAATACTGCTGGCCGACGACTGGTTTGTTGTGTTTTCACTGGTACTGCTCTCTGATGCGTAGTAACTGCCATCTTCTTCAATATCATAGGCCCCACCCTCCTCCTCTTCCCCCTCCTCCTCCTCATCGGTAGTATCGTCTATCGGGTCACTGTACATAAACTGGTTCCCACCCTGCGATTTCAAATTGAACGATAGGGACATCCCTTGCTCGTGTAAGTTAGAAAGTGTATACCTCCGGTTGTTTTGGATGCCTTTGAGCTGGTTGGCCGTGGGGCTCACGGACGCGTTCAAGTTCAAAGGGTAAAAAGTGTCGGCGGCAAACGACATGCGCGAATCGTTCCGGCTGCTAGGCGTGAGCTTCAGCTTCAGCTTCCGCAACGTCTTGCGCCGCTCAATGTCGCGGAGCGTCTCGCGTGCCTTGCACAAGTTGATCCACCACTGGTCCTGCCGCAACACGTTGTCAACCTTGTTATACTGCTCACGGTTCAGCCGCGACTTGGTGTACCCCTTGACCATGTAGTTGTACGTGTCTAACCCGGCAGTCTCGAAGCAGAGCACGCAGAGTTCGGCATCAATGCGCAAGCTCGAGAGTAGGCTGCCCAACCGCGCCTTCTCGTCGTCCACTTCCAGCGCCAGCTCCACAAACACAATCACCCGTAATGTGTGGTTGGAATACTTCCATTCCGGAACCGTTGCCAAGATCGATCCCAACTGGAGAATCAACGTGTACGTGTCAAAGTTGGTCGATAACACAGACTGCCCGTTCTCCAATTGGTTGACCGACGACATCTGGATAGGGTACAAGTCAATGTACTTTTTCTTCTTGTTCTTCTTCTGGTTTTTGCTGGTGGCGTTTTTGGACAGGGTGAAGAGAAATGACCGCAGAGGCTCGTCCTTGGGCAAGCTCATCGTGGTAAAGTTTGCCGCCACCGCCACCGTCGCCTGCAACACAATCAAGTCCTCGACGATCTGTACCCACTGGTTGATCGACACCTTGCGCTCCTTGCGGCACGTGTCCGTGGGCAACTGGGCCAAGTTTTCGCTCGAGTCGAATGACAGCACCATCGGCATCACCAATCCGTGCTTCTTGAAATCGTAGAACCCGAGCACGGTGATGTTGGGCCGCATCCCACCCAACCCGGACCCGAGGTACACGTTGCGCACGCCCCACGGCAACGTGGGGCCCAACGCTATTTGCACAAACGCCTTAATCTTGGACATGTCCCGGAGCTTGACCCACGCCTGCTTCTGCTTGCGCACCTCCTGGTACGTGGCTGCAGAAAACACGGTGGCGTTCTTGTCGGTGTTAGAGGCGGGGCTGGTGTCGTCGTTCATCATCACCACGTGGCCCAACACGTACAACCCGCCCTTCTTTAAGTGGTTGCAGAATCCAATCAAGTTCCACGACGACCGCGGGTCGTCGCAAAGGAGCAAGATCTGTGGTCGCCAGTATTTGACGCTCATTTCCAACTTGAGCCGCAACAAGTACTTGCGCACCTGGTGGTAGATCAACAACTGGGAAATGTCGCCAAATTTCAGCGGCGGCGTCAGGTAGTGGATCATCAAGATCAAGAACATCAAGCAGAAGATAATCAATGTCGCCGACAACCCGTCCACAATGAACATGGCAGCAAAGCACACCACAGCCCCGCAAAAGGCGGTGCGCCCACTGAAATATTTGAACGAGGGCCGAAAGTTGGGCGCCGACCCCACGCGCAAGAGAAAGCACGCGATGTTGGTCACGATGAACGTCATCAAGAACGCCATGGTGATAAAGGTGGCGATCTGGTTGATGTCAGCAAACAAAAACACCTGCGCGAGGAACCAGGTGGCAATGATACTGTAGAGCTGGGCCCGCCGTTTCTGGGGCGGCGACTTTTTGCTGGTGCGGAACACCCCCAACCCGGGAATGATGCGGTCGTCGGCAATGGCGTTGATCATGGTGGCGGCGCCGACAATGCCCATGATCACCGAGAATAACGACGTCGAGAACTCGCCGAGAATGATTACCATGCTCAGCAAGTTGACGGTCTGGATGACCTTGATGTCGACATGCATTAACTCACGCGGCACTGCCGCGCCCATTGACACAATCACCAGGGTGTAGAGCAAGAACGTGATAAACAAGCCCTTTAGCGTGCCCTCGGGGATGGACTTGGACGGGTTCCTGAGCTCACCCGACATCGATGCGCCTGCCAAGATCCCGGCAGTGGCAGGGAAAAAGATGCCAAATAAGTCGCGGAACGTTTCTTTGGTCCCCGGTGGGAGCACTGACCCGGCGGCGCCGCTGGTAAACTTGGGGAACAAGTTGTTGGTAAAGGTATTCCACGACAACCCGCTGTACCACACGTGGTCCAAAGGTGGCGGCAAAGGGTAGTATGGCCTGACCACGAGGGTGGAGAACGGAATCGACAACGTGCTTATGGTCAACACAACAAAGAGCCAAAACGCGGTCTTGGACACAAGCGACGAGCCCACCATGGCAATGGTGGTGCACACCGCGAGCAACACCGTTGAGTATAATACCAGCCACAAGTACCCCACGGGGAGCAACTCCACCATGCCGCCGCCGTACCCAAAGTTCTCCAAAAACGGCTCGATGAATCCCACCACGTTCAACGACGAGTTGAGAATCTGCCCCACAACAAAAATGATGCCAATGGCGCCGCCAAACTCGGGCCCGAGTGAGCGCGAGATCATGTAATACGCGCCGCCGCCCTTGACGGTGCCGTTCGTGGAGATGGCGCTGATGGACAACGTGGTGAGGATGTCAATGGTGTACGAGAGCACCAACAAGAACATGGTGCCCACAATGCCCATCTGGCCGAGGATGAACCCGAATCGCAAGAACATCAAAATGGACAAGACGTTGAGCGACGTGGGCAAGAACACGCCCTCGAACGTGCCCAAGTTGCGTTCGCTCAATTCCGCACGCTTCTCATTGATGGGGGTGATGCTGCTATTGGCTGTCTGCTGTGGTGGGGACGGCGGGAGGAGCTGTGACGTTTCCGTGGGGTACCGCATGTGCTGCGGGTTGGCACCGGTAAACGTCATGTGAATGAATAGATGGGACTCGTTCAGTAATGCAGCTGAAGTGATCTGGGGATGGGAGGAATCAAGAAAGATAAGGTTGGGGTGTGCCCTTAGGCAGTAATTAATTTCAGATCACGGATTAGAGAAAAATTGCGGTGATACGGCGAGTTCCGGGGGGACGAGAAAGAAGGGGCCTCGGAAATGGACATTCGAGGGAAACAACGCAGTCACGTGATTATGAGCACAAACACTGGCACGTAGGGAGTTGGCACAGGAGAGAGCTTTGCGGAGTGAGACAGTGGCCATGGTCCAACTTGTACTCCTATTCGCCTATATACCAGAACAGCGATATCGGGTGTTGCGTGGTGGGTGCACCATTTCGCGAGGTTTTGGGTGAAACGATGGGAGAATAGACGGTTATCTGTTACAATCACAACCTGGAAAGTAACCACCCACAGCTACACACTCCTACAAATCAGGCGACGCAATGCGGTACTAAGAATAGCATACACATCTTTATCCGCCCGCCCCCTTTTTCTGTTCCGTGCCACTGTTGGGAAAAAGGGAGAGGCGGGAACTGCCAACAAAAAGCCAACCGGCGAAGAGAAAGGCGCCATCACCCCATTCCCGCAGCCTAAGAAAATTTTCTTCCGCTATTGTCGTTTAGCAGCGACTCTTTTCCAAAGGCAAAAAAGAAAAAAAGGGAAGAGAAAGGAGAAGGAACAGGCACTCTTTTAAACACCACTACCACCACCACAAGCAATACCACCACCCTCGCCACTACCACACATGTTTAGGTTACTTGCGACCAATGCCCAGCCGGGGTTGCGATCGGCTTTTACCCAGAACATTAAGCTCGCCAAAAACAACTCGCTACAGTCAGCGCTCAACAACCACGCCAACATCGACAACCGATCCAATGCGCCCACGTTTGCTCGCAACAACTCGTCGTTTGCCGCACCTGCCACGGCCACGGCCACGGCCACGGCCACGGCCGCTGCTTCTACCGCAACGCCACATCCTCGCAAGCAGTTCTCCAACACAAGGTTCCCCAAACCCGGCCGGGGCCGCAGCCAGCAAATGTCGTTGGCGTTTCTTGAGGAGTGGAAAGACGTCATGAACAGCAAGGAGCTGAAGAGCCGGATTCGCGGTGAGGATTTGCACCGGTACGTGGAAGCCATCTCGTCCGGGTTGTACCGCAACCGCAACCAGCGGCTCTCAGGCGTGAAGAACCGGGACAAGGACGAGGCCGCGGCATTTTCTGCCGAGCACGAGTACGAGACGGCGATCTTGAACTTTGCCGAGCGGCTTGCAGGCGGCGAATTCAAGAAGGTGTTGCTGTCCAACACGCTTTTCGCGGTGATGACCACCATGATCCAGTTGAGGCTTTACACCGAGATGTTGAACTTGTGGGAGGCTGGCGTGGGCGACCCCTCCACAGTGGACCTTTACATGGACCAGAAGGTGTTGGCTGCGGTATTGAAGGTTGCCGACTCGGAAAAGAAGTTTACGTATCCCGAGATCCAGGAGCTCTACACCATGAGCTTGAACGGTAAGACGATCCCTCACCCGCACTTGTGCAACACCATGGGCCAGTTGGCACTCGCGCACGGGGACACGACGCGCGCGTTGGACTCATTCGAGGAGTTGATGGTCACGTTTGAAAAGAGTCGTGGCGACCGTGACACGTTGGCGTCATTGAGCCAGTTGCACTTGTCGTTCATTGGCTCTTGTAAGGACATGCCAGTGGCGAAGCAGTTTTTTGATAAGGCAATGTTTTTCACGCTGTCGTTGCCGTACGTTGTCAAGTTGAAGGCGCCCTACATGGTGGGCTACTTGAACAACTGCGCGGAGGCGGGCCATCCCATAGAGGAGATTATCGAGGCGTGGATCACCATCCAGCAGTCGTTTGACAGCATCGACAGAAACGGGCTCAACTTCCGGTCCGCCAGCGTCAACACCGCCTTTTTTAAGATCTTTTTCGACCGGTACCCCCAGCCCACACCAGAGGCGGTGCAATTGTTGCAAAAGCTCATCAGCAAGTTTCCGCACGTGGACGAGGTGTTTTTGAACACCGTCATCTCCAATTTGACGTGGTCAAACAAGGACGTGCTGCAGGGGTTAGTTGGCGCGTACGACAAGCTCAAAGTCGACCGCACCGTGGTGGCCGACCGCATCATCTTGAAGCACGCGGGCGGCGTGGAGTACACTCACGAGGAGATCTTGAGCTTCTGGAACAAGTTGCTCGCGAACTTGGACAAGTCCAAGTACCGGTATATTGCCAACGCCGACTGGTCCTCGTTGCGCGCGGCCACGATTTTGTCAGAGAAGTACGGCGCCGCACGCACGGGTCTCTACTTGTCGGTGGTCAAACAGTACAAGGACTACATGCAAGACAACAAGGCGTGTCTCCGGTTCTTGGGCGTGTGGATGAAGGACCCGGAGCGGTACAATAAGATTGCACGCATCACCACCGAGGCGAACCCCCAGTTTGCGGACGAGGTTGTGGTGGACGTGCCCGTGTTTGCCAACTTGGGCAGGCGGGTGGACTACAGGATGGCGACCAAAGAGATCACCGACGAGAAACCGCCACGCGTGAACGAATAGAAGTGTGCGGAAACACACACATGCACACTATATATAGACGCAAAAAGAAGTGTATTTCAATGTATAATGTCTGGTTTTTGGTAGCTGGTTCCTTTTTTCTTGGTCCGCTTTGTGTGATTGGGGAATTTTCCCATAGCCCGACTGAAGTTCTGGCTTTGTTTTGTTTTGTTGCCCGTACATATCTCCCACAGCACCAAGGCGATATGGGCCACAGCGCATCGAAGCATGGGAAGCACGGCCACGGCTTGCAAAAGACGGCAATGGCCTCTGATGCCAAGAACAAGTCTCCCATCACACACGCAAAGGCAGGCGCTAATCGCCAGTCGTCGGGAAAGAAACAGCCGGGTTCTGTGGGTACATCACCGAAGGTGCCCGGCACTACCAAGCCGAGCAATCCGTACAAGGAAACGCAGGTGCTTGGGCATGGGGGCGAACTGAACAGACCAGACGCGCGAGAAGCGTCGGCGAGGGCGGCCGAGGAGCGGTACAAGAAGGCAAGTGAGCAGAGGGCGGGCCAGGCCGAGAGATTGCGCGCCAAAGCCAAACTAGCCAAGTCCGACAAGGGATTGTAAACAAAGGACCCACAGGGGCACTAGCTTCTCCCATTTTGGGGGCGAAACATGCACAAGGACCACCCAAAAGGGACTGACGTTGCGGGAGTATTTGCCACTGTGTGGCACAGCCTGGTGGACAGTGCTACCAGCAGCGTCACACACACAAAATCAAAGTTCCGCGCGCCAACTATAAGAGACGCCGAGAAATATGCTAATATAGAAAGGAAATAGCCGAGCACATAAAGTAGTTGACGTGGAAGCGGAGAATTCTGTGGAGGGGCATCAACCGCATTAGCATCCACCATGGCCAAGTCGTTTTATGCCAAAGAGCAGGAGAAGATCCACCAGGCGATCAAGACCCCCCTCCTCGAGCTTGTGCTCAAGCACCTTCCGCACCTCCAGCCCACGGAGAATGCCAAGGAGGATACGTGGGAAATGGTGGCTATCCAGCTCAGCCATCTTCAATTCACCAGTGCCGTGGGCGAGGGCAAGGACGTTGATGAGGCAACGGCGATCCCCGACCTCAGCGGTGTGTATGTGCGCGATTACTATATGGAGTTGGCAAAGAACTTTGAGAACAACGTGTGGTATCAACATGAGATCCATCCTTACTTGGGCCAGCCGATGCAGCCGCCATTTTCTCCCAAGGATCGCGATATGGCACTCTTATACACACTATACAAGTTGCGCTTCCACGACGTGGATATCATGGCGGGGCTCGCGATGCTGGCCCTTAAGGAGAAGTTCGAGGCAGAATTCAGCAAGTCGCCGTTCGGCGAGAAGGGTGGCGACGCCGACAAGGACACCCAGGTGGATGGCGAGGTGTTTGAGTCGAAGGAGGCGTTGGAGCACTACCGCCAAAGCCTGCTTGTCAACAAGAACGTGGTCTTGCAGGACGTGATTGCCATGAGAGACAAGAAATTGGCAAAGGTGGCGGCGGAGAACAAGCGGCTCTTGGAGCTTTATCGTGACCTGGTGGGCAACTATAAGGGGTAGAGTCAATGGGGAGGGACAGTGCATAGGGACAATGCCAACGGATGATACTTATGGACCATGTACAATGAGCTTATGGCGTAGAGGGCGTGTACTCACCACAAATATAGCTACAACAAAGCCAAACAAAACAAAGAGAGAAAAAGGAGAGAGAGAACTGACAGAGCTTTACTCGTCCCACTGACACCACACACCCTTCCTCCATTCCCACCACAGCACATCCACAACATGGATGCCAGGGTTCCGCTCTCACACTCGCTATGGTCTCCATACGACACCGTGAAAGATGTGGCCGATTCATTAAGCATAAACCTTCCCGATGAGGCTGCCAAAAACCTCGCCATGGACGTCGAGTACCGCATTCACGAGATCCTTGAGACCGCCATCAAGTTTATGCGGCACTCCAAGCGCAAGACCCTCACCACATCGGACATTAACTACGCGTTAAAGATCTTGAACGTGGAGCCATTGTACGGGTACGACAACTCGCAACCGTTGGCGTTCAAGGAGACCATGGTGGGCGCCGGTGGCCAGACGTTGTACTATGTCGACGACCACGAGGTGGAGTTTGAGAAGCTCATCAACCAGGAGTTGCCCAGGGTGCCGCGCCAAACCACGTTCTCAGCGCACTGGCTCGCCATCGAGGGGGTGCAGCCTATGGTACCGCAGAACCCCTCGCCCTCGGAGATCAAGGCGTTGCCACCCATCATCCGCGGCGCCACCTCGTCGATACTCGGCAACGATATCTTGAGTCTTGGCGGTGGCGAAACGGGAAGTGAGCAGGGTACGGCCGGCAAGGACAAGAAGGAGAAGGACCTCGAGGTGAAGCCGTTGGTAAAGCACGTGTTGTCCAAGGAGTTGAAGCTCTACTTTGACAAGGTGGTAGAGGTGTTGATCTCCTCCGATCCCGAGAAGGAACTGTTGCGCAACGCGGCGTTGACGTCGTTGAAAAACGACCCCGGGTTGCACCAGTTGGTGCCCTACTTTATCCAGTTTGTGGCCGAGCAGATTACCAACCAGTTGCGCAACATCGAGATCTTGTCGACGATGTTGGAGGTCATCTCGGCCTTGGCAGACAACAAGACCATCTTCTTAGACCCCTACGTGCACGCATTGATGCCGTGCATCTTGACGCTCTTGTTGGCGAAGCGGATCGGCCCTGCGGTAAAAAACACCTCCGACGACAAGCAGGCACAGGACGTGTTACGGCACCAGCTCGCGGTGCGCGAGTTTGCCGCTATCTTGCTCAGGCACATTATTGAGACATACGGGTCGTCGTACTCGACGTTGCGTCCGCGCGTGACCCGCACCATGCTACGGGCGTTGTTGGACTTTACCAAGCCCGTGGGTACGCACTACGGCGCGTTGCTCGGGTTGAAGAACATGGGCGACGAAGTGATCAAGTTGGTGCTTGTAGGCAATTTGAAGGTGTGGAGCAAGTCGATCTTGGAGGACTCCAAGAACAGCGAGTTTGAGCGTGGTATCTTGCAGAATACGGCCTTGGACACTCTCCGGCAATTGAAACGGGGAGGCAGCAGCAGCACCAACAACAACGACGACCATATGGACACTGACAATATCTCCGACGAAGTCAAGGCTAAGTTGCGGGACAGGATAGGTGCAAAGTTGGCCAACTTGGTGTTGCAGCAGCCGGACGCCAAGGACATCACGGCCGAAATATTCTTTGGCGAGTTGGTTGTATAGTCTTGTCTACGTTCTGTTTCTACTTGTATCTTTTCTTCGAGTACGTTTTAGTGCCGGCTGGTGGTAGTGGTGCCTCAAAGTCGAGGCTGCGGTCCGACCAGCTGCCAATATCCTCATTGTCGCTTTTTTTGCTTATCAACGAGGCATTGTAGAAAGGCGACACGTTCACGGGCACTGGCTCACCTGGCCGGGGCCTCCTCTTGGAGCTGGTGCTTTTCAACGGTGATGAAAAAACAAGCTGGACGGGTGTCTTGGCTACAGAGGCCGCTGGAGATACCACGGGTTTCTGCGGCGTGGCATGCACAACAGAATCTTTTGATACCGAAAGGAGTTTATCAGCGATGGACGTCTTTGGCTTGATAAACGCATCGTCAGGAGTCATCCGAACCGCCGCATTGGCCACGGATCCATGAACGTCATAAGTATGGCGAGACTGGGCCGCTGGGGTTGCCAAGATCTGGGAAAACGGTAGAGACGACAGGGGAGAATGGAGGTGTTGTTGTTGAGGATGCTGCTGTGCTGGAGTCGCCTCGACCTGGGCAAACGACTTTGTCTTCTTCACCGGCGTGGCAGGAACCACGGTTGCGCTCACCGACTTTGCACGTCGCGCGTTACCAAATATGGACAGCAGCAGGGCGCTGGCACTATTAGCAGCAGGAGCTGCCACAATCTTGGCCTGTTTCACGCTCAAGTCGACCTGGCGCTTGCTCAAGTGCCTGGAGGAGAGATTGGAGTTGGACCGTGTGAGCAATGCGCTCGGCCGCAACTCGTCCACCAACCCAATGGTAGTAGCTGCCCTCGTCAATGTCGGCTTCTTTCTCAGCGGAAGCTCGACCTGTGGGTACCCAGCAGGAGGAGAGAAAGAGGAAAAGGAGGCACCATCTCCATCTTCCCCACTCTTCCTCTTCTTTTTCTTCTTAGCCACGAGCTTCATGTTTGACGACTTGAGATTGTCCACCACATACTTGGTCAACCGCGGTAGTTTCTTGTTATAGTATGGCACCAATACGTACGCAATGAACCCAAACGCATCGGAGCTGGCCGAAAGCGTGTCCCAGAGCCCCAAGCGGTCGACCAAGTTATTCAACGTCAGGTATATGGCATACTCGTCGACCAAACCCGCACCCACCTTCTCCACGCCCGCGGTACTCACACCCCGTCCAAGAAATGTCGGCACAATTTTAATCGCCCCGGCATCGCTGCCACCAGCTCCATTCCTCGCTTTCTTCTTCCTCCTTACCAAGCTTCGCCTCGACTCCTGCTCCCGTTTCCTCTCTTCCCGTCCTTTTCTCTGCAAGTTGCGCTCGAGAAACACCTCCTCCACCACCTCCATCTGGTACACCAACTCGAACATGACAATGATCTGCAACTGCGCCTCCCGGATCTTCAAGCTGAGCAACAAGTCACGCACCTTGTCGTCCATCTTGTCGAAGTTCAACCGGTGGCGCGCCACGAACTCGCATTGGCTCGCCACTTCGTGCGGGTTCAAGTGCTCACGTGCAAATACGCCCTGGTTGCCCGCATGCCGCATGTCCAACTGGTCCACGGTCTGGAAAAGCGCGCGCAAGTGCACGGCGGGGTCAGTGGCGGTGCCGCAGAGAACCTTGTGCCGTGCAAGCGCCGTCTTGGTGAAGTAGCTCAACGGGTTTTTTAGCGCGTAGAGGGTGGTATAGTACCGCGACGTGAGGAACTCAAGTGCATCTGTCTCGTCGACAGCAAAGGCAGTATCAGCAGCCCCATCGACAATGTTCTTCCTACTAGGCGGTCTCATCGTAAAGCCAGCCACAGCAACGAGTCCTCTCAGGGGTGCCTGCCCCTTCGTGGCATGCTGCACCAACTCCGTCGGCGTCCACACTTGAAAACACTCTTCTTCTGACGGTAGCCGCACACCGCTGACAGGCACTTTGAACACACCACATATACCATCTCCCAAATGATACACCACGCCCATCTCGTGCGCCTTATCTGTCGCCTGCATCTGGAGCTTGCATAAGTAAGTTCCTTGGAGCGATTCGCTTGGTCGAAAGACGTGCACGGCGCCGAGGTCGTCGTGCATGATGTTTCTTTCGGGTGCACCTGTAAGTCGTAAAAGGGGGATGTGGAGGTTCGCGAGTGATACAGAATGCAACGGATGTAGTAGTGTTATTATCACGGGAACATCATTGCAATCGCGGACCTCCAACGTTCGCGCCTGTGATTGTTGCCCATTGCTCATCTGTGCCACCGGCAACCTTAGTCCTCGTTGTGGTTAAAGAGCCACCGTTGGTTTCGTTTTTTGCCCGCGCGTGGAAAAATTGACAGCCGTTGGTACAAGAACCTGCTATGAAAAACCATACACACAAGAGCCTATACACATGAACCTATATACGCACACCTATACACACACCCATTGCCATCAAAACTGGAGCCACCCATCTTCGACGATGTCTGTGATGGTGGGCCGCTTTTTTACATCGCGGACGAGGATCTTCCTTATCAACGCGATAGAGGTGTCCGACACCACGTACGGCACGCGCAAGTCGCCCTCCATGATCTCGTCCACGTTGTAAAACGGGTTCTCCTTGTAGAGCAACGTGTAGAGCAAGATACCCAATGCCCAGATATCCTGCGGCTTGCCCTCGTACTTCTCGCCGCGCAACACCTCGGGCGACGCATAGTCTATGGTGCCCACAAACACGTCAAAGGGCCCCTGCTTCACGTACCCGGCGCTGCCAAAGTCAATAAGCTTAATGATGCCGTTCTCGTCCACAATGATGTTCTCGTCCTTGATGTCGCGGTGCACAATGCCCAGCTGGTGCAAGTGGTAGATGGCCGACACTATCTGGCGGAAAATAAACTGGCACTCAAACTCGGTGATATCCTTCTTGATCTCAATGAAATCAAAGAGGTCAATGGCGGGAGGGTTGCCAAAGATGGGCGTTTCGAGGTAGTAGTACTTCAGGTCCTCAAAAAAATCAACGATGCGCATGATGTTGGGGTGTGGCTCCGAGTTGAGCACCGCCATCACCTGGATCTCACTGGGGATGGTGCCCAACTTACGGTCGCGCACCCAGGTATCCACGAGGATCTTCTCTTTGTCGATGCACTTGATGATGATGCGGTACTCGGGGTCCTGCGTGTGGCACGCGAGCACCACTTTGCCGTACGCACCCTCGCCCATGTCCTTCTCCACCTTGAACTCGGAAAACTTCTTGGTGCGGCGCTTGAGGCCCACCTCGCGCGGCCAGTTTGGGGACACCGCCATCTTCTGCGCAAGCGTGTCGTTCTCGAGGTTCAACACGTCCTCCTCAGAGTACGTTTGCGGGGAGATATTCGTGGCGGGGGTGGAATTGGCATCAGTGGCGTCGGCAGCTGCAGTGGTGCCCCTTTCAGGGGTGGTCACATCGCCTCCATTGGTGCGATCTCCATTGGTGTTGGCTTTAGTGCTTTCCTCCGCGGTTGCAGGTTCTGGCGTTGCCCTTCCACTGTTCTCCTCTGGGCCTGCAGGCATAAGCCTACTGCTCCCTGGCTTCACCGTCTCCACCGGCTCCAATGGCGTTAACGGCGTCAACAGCGCCGGGGAGCAGGTTTTATTCCCGCTCTTTCTATCCGAAGTATAGCTCTCGGCGCGGTAGCTGTCCAACCGCGACACTGGCAAGCCAAACGAGTCCTTCTTAGCCCGGCGCGTGCTCAGGGCGCGCACAATCTCACGTGGCGAAAACTCAAAGATATCATTGTCCGAGTAGTCCTCCAACAACTGCCGCTGCGACGGCAATGGCGTCGCACGGGTGCTGTGGGAGCTGACGGTGTGGGTCTTTTCGCGTGTGGGAGTCAACTCCGAAAGCTTCAAGTTGCTCAGCTGCGACCGCGGCTTGGAGCTCGGCGTCGTGCCCCCGGATTTGTCGGAAGATAACGAGATCGAGGACGTGGAGCGGCTCAACTTATCCAACTCCTTACCGAGCTGCCTGTGTTTGCTGGCGCGCGAGTACGTGATCCACACTGTCAACGTGTCGTGGGCCGACGCGCGCAACTGCACATCCAAGTACAAGCTGCGGCCGTCGCGGTGTACACCCTCAATACCATGCGAGTTGAAGAATAGCTGCTCCTCCGACTCAAAGGGGTCGGCGCTGGTTGCGTTTTCCCACTGGTTCTTGCGGATCACCGCGTCGTACTTGCGAAAAAAGTGCTCGGGCAACACCAATCCAGGCACGAGCGTGAACGTGTCGACGTTGGTCTTTAATCCCACGTGCAAGATCTCGGTGAAGTTGGGGATAAGCTCGTTGATGGAACGGCCGTGCAAGTCGTCTATCGAGTGGCCAAACATGTTGCGCGCAATGGCGTTGTTGCACGACAAAATGCGGTAGTCCTGGCCGTGTATCACAAAGATCCCTGCAATGTACGGCATGGTGTGGATCTTCAACTTGATCTCGTGTCGCGCGTCGTTGATCTCCAATGGATGAGACGTGATAGCACAGGGAATGTTCTCGTCGCCATCAAGCTGTAACGTGTAATACCGCGTCAGGTTGACCTTGTTGCTGTCATGGAAAGCCTTGTCGTCGTCGTCTCCTTTGCCGCCACCGCCGCTGCCGTCCACATCCATATCGACCTGGCGCAATTCGTCGCTGAGTGTCACACTCAAGTCTTCAAGGCTAGTAAGGGATGCCACGTCGTGCTCCTCCATCAACTTGCCCGCAATAACACTCACCGAGTCCACCTGGTACTGCAAGCTTGTGCTCGCCTTGTCGCACGAGATAACTACGTCGAAAGCGTCGCACGGGATCTGGTCAAACATGCAGATAATGATAGGGCCCTTGTGCTTAGCCCAAAGCGACGTCCACGCGTAGTTCTGGTCGCCGGGGCGCTTGATGGCCACGATCTCACCGGCAAAGATAATGTTGTTGTGGGTCATACGGTAGTGGGCTGCGTCATCGTCGGTGTCGTCGCCGCCTTTATGGTTACTGCCGCGCCAGCTCCTTCTCCGTGTATCCAAGCTGTGCTCAATATACTTGGTCAAGCGCTCCATGACAAAGTCGCGGAACTGCGGCGCAATCAAGTCCATCAACGTCAACGCCTTGATGGTTGTCTTCAGGACGCCAAACATGAGACATGCCAAATCGTTAGCTGCCTTCACGGACCACGGCAGGTCGGTGTCGATGGTGAACACCGACTGCGGTAGCGCGTGCTTGGTGCCGAGCATGGTGTGGAACGGCCTGCTGCCAGCAGTAGGTGTCGTGGGGGTGGTGGGTGTTGCCGCTGTGGTAGCGGTCATGGACCCACCAGGGTAATTATTGTTCAATAAGTTCAAGGCCGTAGTTGACGGTCTTACTGGAAGCCCCTTGCATGACGGATCGCTACCGTCGCTTTCGAGGAGTGACGAGGTGAGCACCGATGTCTCCATGAACGGCATGGCCAATGCATACAACAACTTATTCTTGACAAAGTCGTGCTTGAGCCTCAGGTTGTCGTCATTGGTCAGCAATGACAAGTCATGGAGCGTGAACGCCACCTCCGAGTTGTCCATGAGCGCCTCCAAATCGTTCTCCAAGAGATCAACAATATCCTTCAAGTCAGTGCTGTCGCGCGTCTTTTCCGCGTGTGTGTGCGAGCGCACTCTCGGCTTGCGCGTGTAGGTTTGTTTCTCTGGTGGTAATGTTTGTTGCTGCAGCTGCAGCTGCTGTTGCGGTTGGTACAGCAGGGGCTTCAGGGGGTTGGGGCTGGGTGGTGGCGAGTTTGTGCTTAGCCGTTCCTCTTGTACAAGAGGTAAGCTATCGGATCTTGCCATGGGCGGCCGGAAGAACGCCGTCAACGCCGCTGACGATGCGTTCGACAGTAGTTGGTACTTTTTCTTATCCTTCGGAGGCAATCTCGGGGCATCACTGCTATTGTTGTTGTTGCTGCTGGGCCCGGCATCACTCACGTACTCCGTACTCCTATTGGGATGGGAAAACACGCTTGATCTCCTCCCTGGGGGATCCAACGCCGAGGCATCCACGGGGTTGGACACCGACCTGAAGACAGTGTCAGTATCCTTGGTCATAGACTTGAACAAGTCTGGCCTGTCCTTCAAGATCTCCAACGACCGCTTCAACACATTCAACCTTAGGGCGAGCGAGTTGGGCGACAAGTGGGCGTACGAGTACGCATGCGATGACTCGATAGGGAACATCAAGATATCCTCAAACTCGTTGCCCCGAGGCTGTAGCGCAGCATTGGGGGCCGATGGCAGTGCTTGCGGGAGCGCGGTGGGCTCAAACGGGGACGGCGATGCCGCGTGCAAGTCCGGCCGAAGCAGCCGTTTCTGGAGGAGCGGGTTGAGTGGGACGGGTTTCCTGGTTTCATCATCATCAAAAAGGAGAAACTTGGGTTTGCTGGGAGAGACTGTGAGGTGTGGCTGCTGATGCTGTTGCAAGGGTTGTCGATGCTGGGGATCTGAAGGACCAGAGGAGCTAGTGCTAGCCGTGGCCACGGAGGATGCAGAATGGTGCAAGAGTGGAACGCAGTTGTCGGTCATGATCAGCAAGGAAGAAAAGCTAGATGACTGGCTGACGCGCTTGCCGGTACGTGTGTTCAGGAGGGCAGGCGTGGTGGGATAGTGGCTGGTGATTTTTCAAGGCTGACCCAGACGCACGGGAGAGAAAGGGAGGTGAGCAGAAACAGAAGGAGAAGCAGAAACAGAAGGAGAAGCAGAAGCAGAAGGAGGAAGTGAAGCAGAAGGGAAGGAGAGCGAAAAGAGGGCAAGAAAAATAAAATATATTTTTTCCTCACTGCCTCCAGCTGTTGTTCTTTTGTGACTCTTGTAATAGGAGAACAAAGAGAAGCAGGAAGTGCAAAGTGGCCTCAACCCGTGGACGAGACGTACGGCGCGCGAACCTGGAGGCGGATTGATAACCGTTTTGCCCAACCTGTGGTACGTCCAGTAACGCATACCCTCTGTGTGGTGTATGACGACGGAAATAAGCTCAAACCATTTCCTTGCGGAATAGGCCCATGATGCATATTGTGTTTGCCCTCTTTTTTCTTGTCAACACTACAAACCATGGTGCTGGTGTCTGTGCGACATAGCCACTGCCCACTCCCCTCCCTTGGCGGTTGTCATTGCTCTTTCAAGCTCGTCTAACGCACAAGTTGGCTACGGGCTGGACGGACTAAAACAGCAGAACATACCCTCTCTCCTCACTTGGGCCTGGCGTTTTCGAGCAGCGAGTTCGTTTGTGGTGATTTTTCCCTGGCCCTCACCCGCCTCCCGGTGATGATGACATCACCATACGCCAATCCGGGTTGGCGGATCTGGACCGAAAATGCAGCCACTTTTCGGTGTGATATACAATGCAGGTGGTAGTGACGTACCTTGTGTTTTGCCTTGCGCTCTGCCTTATGCTGTGCGTATAGTCTCTCCCCACACACGCCACAAGGGCTTCCCCCTTTTTTTCAATCGTTTTCGGATGATAATGCAGATACAAAGGATATAGCTATAAGCAATATAGCTACAGCTACAGCTACAGCTACAGCTTCCTTCCCTCCCCTTCACTTCAGGTCAAACTTACGCACCCATATGTCGCTGCCCTCGTGGCCCCTCCATAGCCTGCTGATGGTGATCCCGAGACTATACTTTTTCTTCTCAATCTCGTCCGAGCGCATCTTCAACTTCTCAATTGCCCGTGTGATCTTGGTTCTCGTGGCATAGTCGATCTCCACATTATACGGCGGCAACAAGTTGGCCAAAAAGTTTACCTCCTTCTCAATCTTGACAATTTTGGCCTCGTACAGGTCGTACTTCTTCTGCGCTGCATTGAGCTTCGCCATATCCTTGAGCTCGTGCTGCGTCAACGCCGGCGACGCTTCCACTGCCTTGAAGTGGGCACCAGCAGGATGCTGGTGCAGAGAAGCGGGGCTGCTGCCAATATTAGGAGTGCTGCTAGCAGAAACTGTCGCCGTGGGCGAGACTACCGGCGACTTGATGGGCTCGTATGACACCTTGCGCACAGTGAACTTGACAGGTTTCTTCGGTAATGTGGATGTAGTAGTAGTAGTTACAGTGCTAGCAGTACCATTGCTGCTAGTGTTGCTGTTACTACTGATCCTTGTTTCCGGGTCTACAAGCTTGATGTCCAAGTCGTTGTAGAAGTTTGTCTTTGACGCCACAGATTTGGGAGGCGCCTTCTTCTCCTGCTGTTCCTCCTCTCCCACAGTGGTTAACGGTTCTTTGGAGGCCGCGTCCTTGCCAGCAGGGTTCTCCGAAGCGTCCACAATGTTTGCCGCGGACAAGTTCTTGATCAACTTGTCGGTGGACGAGCTGGACTCGATGGAGGATATCGACGAGATGGAGGGCGACCCAGGCGCCGCCTCCTCCTTCAGCTCCAAACTGCTAGCGTCGAGGGGCATAGCAACCGTAGTAGAGTCAGGTATGGCGGGGGATTCAGTTGTCATGGGGCGGTGGCTGTGGTGGTTACGATGGTTTCTGATATAGGACGGTATGAGTCTGTTCGGGGTATTCGGGTTGAAGCAATAGGGGCAAGAGAGAGGAAAAACAACCCAGGTTTGCTAAAAATAACGCGTCTCCAGTCACGTTTTCTCGAGCTTCGATTACATAAGCACACTGCTTTTCCCATATTTTTCCTCTTGTCATCTCGTCCTCTCGGGTGTTGAAACAACCACATGGCATGGCGGAAATCATCAATCTCAGCTATGGCCAGTTCCCGGGGCATGTAATCACTCACTTGTACAATACCCAAGATGCACTTATCCCGTATACACCGCATACCAGCGTGATGCACGACTTAGGCGTGTTTCTCTCTCGGTTCAAAACCTCCCAGGGCACCACAAACTACTCGCCACGCGCCATGGTCTATGACGTGCGCCACGGGTTTGGCGCCTTGAACAAGTTCGAGTACTTTGAGGAGTTGCCTCAGGAAAAGCTTCAGACGCAGTACCGCCAGCTCAGCCAGCCCGTGGCAGCAAAGAACAAGTACCAGAAGAGCCTCGACCAGGGGATCACGGACGGATCGCTCTTGAACCGGGACAACACAAAGTACTGGACCGACTATAACAAGTTGATTTATAATCCCAAGAGTCTACATACAGTGTCAAACTACATACTAGACACAGCAGAAGAGAGGACTGGTGGCGGCTCTCACTTCAACTTTTCCCTGATGAAGTTTGACACTTTTGACAAGGGCCGCGACGAGTTTGAGCCCGAGCAAGCGGACGCGTTCCGGTACTTTCTCGAGCAGTGCGACGTGTTGGGCGGGTTGCAAATGCACACGGAGCTCGATTCTGCATGGGGCGGGTACACCAACGAGTACATTGTCCAGTTGAAGGACGAGTACTTCACGGGCAAGGAAACAATATGGACATGGGCATTCATGCGAGGAGACGAGCCGCCGCACACGTTGGCGGGGAAAGTGAGCCGTATCAAGACGTTGGTGGAGTTGGCCAAAAACTCGAGCCTTGTGTTTCCCATGAACACATCGGCCACCTCGAGCTTGTTGACCTCCGCGTACCACGCCGAGTCGCTCTGGCATCAGGCAAGCGTTCCAGCAATGTTCATCAACTCTATCTGGGGATTGAACAACCTCCAGGGGGAAGGCAGTGCCAGCATGCGCGATATCCTGGGGACGATATTGGAACTTGAGCACCGCAATATTGTCAATGAAATCAGCATCGTGGGGGAAGACAGTAGCAACGATGCCTTTGGCGCAGTTGACGTCAACTTGAGCACGTTTATGAATGCTCCACCTGAGTCGCTGCCCCAGTTGTTGCATCTTGGCTTCAATGGGCCACACCACCGGTACTTTTGTGAAAACTCTGTGGTGAAGCAGCGTAAAGGGCAAGAGGACGGCGACACCGCCGTTTACACGAACGCTTTTATGAACGATATCGTCCGTGTGGACACATTTCCCAGCGCCATCCTTACCAGTGGCCCCAACACCCGGTTTAGTGTCAATTTCAGTGTCCACGAAGGGTTGAAGAATACGCTCCGGCCATACCGACAGCTAGTAGCAGGCCTCCGTCTGCAGTTTGGTGACATTGTGGAAGACCACAACGAGTTGCTCGAGGACATCAGCAACATCATTGAGGACTACTCCACCGGCTACGACGACTCGGACGAGGAATACGACTAATACACAAATCAGCATAGTACAAATATAAACGAACTGCATCGGAACAGGGGAAAAAAAGAGAGATAGTTCCGATTTAGATGGTCTTTTCCACCAAGTAGATGCCGTACTCGTCCTTCAACTCCTTCATGATAGGGTTGTTGATCTCCGACGACATTGGCGCCAACAAACCCTTTTTCGACAAGGTGCCGTTCAAGATCTGCTTGGTGGCAACGGCGCAGGGCACGCCCACGGTCTTAGCCATGGACGAGTAGCCGTTGGGGTTGCCGTAGTCGACCAAGGTCGAGGTGCGCGTCTCCTCGGTGCCGTCGGCCCACTCAATGCCAAACTTGTGCTGCAAGATGACCAAGTCGCGCTCGCCCTCCTCGTACTGCATCAACTCCTCCAAGGTGGCACAGAGAGTGTCGAGGGCGTTACCACGTGGGGTGATCTTCTTGTCAGAGAACAAGCCCAACCACTTGAAGCCCGACAAGATGCGGTCCTGGTCGTCCTCGGACTTGAACTTGGTCAACTGCTTGATTTTGGCAACAATATCGGCCTCCGAGTTGGAGACGGCACCCACGAGCTGAGCGGTGGCGTCACGCCACTTGGTGTCGGCGCTGGCAAAGATCGCCTGCGGCTCGTCCTTCAAGAAGCCAGTGTCGACAAACACCTTGATGAACTCGGGGAAACCCTGGAACCGCAAAGTGCCTCTGATCACAGTCTCGGCCTCGGGAATGTTGTACAACTCCTTGTACGTGGTGGAGTCACGATTGGGGTAACACACCAACGCAAAGCCGGGGTAGATGAAATAAGGCTTGGCAGACGCCATCAAGTCCTCGGAGCTGACCTCCACCACCTTGCCGTCCTTCCAGTACTTGGCCGAGTTTCTCAATGCGAGCAACACACCGCGAGAAGACCACGAGAACTTGTAGCCCAATGGGTTGTCGGAGTCCTCGGGGGCAGGCAATCCGCCGCAGTACGACAAGAACGACTTTATCTTGCCACCGGCAGCGTGCACCTCCTCGATGGTCTTGACAGCGTACAAGTGGTCGATACCGGGATCCAACCCGATCTCGTTCATCACGGTGATGCCGGCAGCCTCGATCTCCTTCTCCAACGCCTTCAACTGAGGATTGATGTACGAGGTGGTCACCACGTGCTTCTTGTTCTTTATGGCGGCCTTGACCACGTTTACGTGGAAGGTGTAGGGGATCAACGAGATGACGAGGTCGAACTGGGCCACGGCGGCGTCCAAGGCGTCTTCGTCG
This sequence comes from Zhuliangozyma boniae, assembly GCA_002094185.1. Lineage (NCBI taxonomy): Eukaryota > Fungi > Ascomycota > Pichiomycetes > Serinales > Debaryomycetaceae > Zhuliangozyma > Zhuliangozyma boniae. The sequence continues at coordinate 48,956 of MXQC01000006.1, forward strand.
GTGACGTCGAGCGAGATCGCCTTGGCCACGGAGCCCGCCAACTGCTGGGCCTTGCTCAAGGTGCGGCAAGCAACGGTGACCTCAATGCCGGGGGTGGAGGCGAGAATGTCGACGGTAGGTTTTGCCACAAAGCCAGAGCCGAGAAGGAGAACTTTCTGAACCATTGTGATGTTGTGGATATGCGGTTTGGTTCGATGCATGGGGTGAAATTTTCAGTTTCCGTATCTTTTCCTGTTATATATAGGCTGGAGAAATGAACAGGAAAAAATGGGCGCTTGAAGGTTTTCATCCGGAATAGGCAGTTCTGGCGCCTATCGATTCTATGAGTCAGGGCCACACGGCAAAGAGCAGAAATGGAAAAAAAAGTGTTTCTGTGATAGTGTGGTTACTTTGTGCTCATACATCCGGCTATATTTCTTCTTTCTCATATCGTAGATTCGTAAACAATACATAGCCAGCAATCCAACATCAGCATCCGCTACACCCTCTTGGTCGCACTATCGGCGTCTCCTCCGGCAGAAGCTTCCTCCATCTCCTCTACGTCCTCCTTCATCCGCAACTCCTTGTGGAACCGCTCGGGACCAAGGAAGATGCACACAATCATGTACGCAAACACGGCACCACTGAAAATGGCCATCACCTTGCCATAGTCGTACACGCCGGGACCACGGCCTTCCAATGGGAACCGTTCGCCAATGCGCGCTTCGATAGTGGCAGATGCGGACGACACCAAGTTCCCCAACTGATACGCCAACCCCGAGAGCAACGCCCGGTGCGTCGAGTTGACCAACTCCAATAAGTGAATCGGTCCTACGCCCCACGAGGCCATCACACCGCCCGTGAGAAACACATATGCCCACCAGTTCTGGTCAGCGTTGTAGAAGGACGGGTACGTGAATGCACCGCACCAGAGCATGCAAATAATGACTGTCAATCGGCGTCCAAACAATTCAGAGACTGAGCCCATGATGATTCCGCCGAGGATGCCACCAAGATTGCTCACGACTATTATCACAGTCTTCGTGTTCAAGTCCACATTGAACTGCTTGGTTAACATCGACACGTATAAATCCTGTGATCCGTGGGTAGTGAAATTCCATCCGGCGTAGAGCAACACAAGGTAAGTGAACATCAACCACTCAGTCTTTAGCGTCTGGAACACGCTATAGTCAAAGTGCCTGAAGATGCCCTTCTTCTGGTCCTGGTGTTCGGCGTTAAACATCTTCTTCTTCTGCTTCATCTTTAAAAATTCAGGCGACTCGGCAAAGCACAACCGCCACGCAATTAAAAGCATGGGGACTCCAGCCGAGAACCAAAAGAGCGCCCTCCACCCCTCGCCGGTCTTGTACGTGTCTGCAAATACGCGATAGAACACCATGGCCAAGATGTATCCAAACGAGTAGCCGGGTAAGAACAACCCCGACAACACCGACCGCGCCACTGTGGGCTGGCCTTCCAAGGAAGTCACCATGGCAATGGGGTACATGCTCCCCATCAAAATCCCGAACACGGCACGCACTCCGAGAAACTGCCGGTAGGTGGTGACAAATCCGGTGCCGATCTCCACAACAATGAAACAGACACAAATGATGATGTAGGTCCACTTGCGACCCAAGTAATCGCCGGCGACTCCAAAGATGATGGCACCCACGGACCGGAGCATGAGCACCAACGTGACGCCCCAGGTGATGTCGGTGACACTGACGCCCAAGGTGGCAGCGATATCAGTTGCGGACACTGACACGCAGAAAAAATCCATGGAGTCAATGGCCCAGGCAAAGAAGCCCAAGAAGTAGAAATTCCAGTCGGACAGGGTCATTTCGCGCAAACCGGGGATAGGGTTGATCACCTCGTACCAGCGCTTGTCGGTGTGATACAAGGGCAAGTCAAACAAGGTGGTGTGGCGGGTGCCGAAGTAGCGCCAGATGGCCTGCAGCGAAAAGTCGGGCTCTTCGTTGAACAACTCGTGGTCGACATCGAGGACTTCAACGGTAGTGCTGGGGGAAATGTGCTCAACAATGGGCTTCTCCATGGCGGATAGGTGTGCTGAGAGAGACAAGCAGGACGAAAGTTATCGTGACTGTAGGGGGCGACCGAGGAGGCGTATTTATAGTGGACAAGGCTGACAGAGAAACCAGTATGTTTGCCGTGGGTGTACCGCTTGCTTCCCCGCCGTCCCTCTGCCGCTCCTCTGCTGCTCTTCCCGCCATGCGCCGACTCCATGGGCACACGCCTTGTATATGTATGCATGTATGCATGTATGCACGTCTGCAGGCCAAAACTGCGACAATGGGCACCACAACAAGCCGATCTATGCTTATCCCGTGTGGGGTGAGCAACAATTGTAGTTTCATTTGGGGGAGCTCCAGCTGCAAAACAGTGACGCGATATGCAATAGGAGAACTGAAAGGGAAAAATCTGGTGTTCTGCCGAGTGGGGGAGAGGACGTGGAACGCACAACCTTAATTGTGGGGAACCACCAACAATAATGATACGGCATTTTTTGTTTTTGTTTCATCATGGGTTGTGGTATTGGGGTGTCCGTGAGTATCGTTGCCCCATTGTGGCTGACAAGAGACCTGTGTGATGCAATAGCACGCGCGAGAGGAGTCTCCCTTTCTCTACGGGTTGTGGTTGGCAGCATGGTTGTACCACCCACCTCTAAGCCCTTGGTACCCTGGTGAAGGGCGAAGAAACACAAAACGCAGGGCGAAGAAAATATCGGCTCGTGCCTGCGCCAACTTTACATCGACACGCGGCAAAGCAAAACTCCGACACATAATGAATACGGGTGGGGAGAGGCGCAGGTTTAGAAAGATGAGGTCGTGCACCCACGGCACGAACGCACTACTCCTACCCCACTCGTCAAAGATTAGGTGGACAGCTTGTGCATTACCCCGGAGTTGGTCATTACCCCTATACCCCCACGCCCTTGTTCTTCTGCAGGGGGTGTAGGCGGCGAGAAAGAGACTACAAACGTATCGTTGCCCCTGCTAATACACATACCCCCTCCCGCTACCTGCAGGTGAGACCGGGCCGCCGAATTTAAAAAAGGCGCTGGGGCCTCGGAGTTGCCACCTACCGCCGCCGCCGCCGCCTTGTTTCTACCCCCACGCCCGCTGATACCATTGCACTATAAGTAGTAGAACTTAGTCGGCGGTCACCACAAATAGGAACACGTTTGATCCTATTTGTCATCACAAGAGACTACTGCATACCCTCCCCCATGTTTCTCTCTGTTCTTCCTCACCAGCACAGCGGTATCACCAAGTACGCCCATTTCCCATGCTCTAGCTAATTTGCAGCATCACGTGATATGATTACGGAAAAATCACATGCAATCAGGTTGTCCTGATTGTGTTGCTCCATACAATCGTTGGGGCCCCAAAAAAATGGCGTATGTAGTCAGACGAGGTCGAGGCCATGCCTGATCGTTTTTACGCCGCCCTGAAAAATCGGCAACCACGACTCCCTTTCTTCCTTACAACCTGATTCCCCTGCACCCCGCCAACCCGCCTCCACTCACCATGACCCTTGCCGACGAATTGTCCACCTTGCTTGCCGACTTGCAGTACCTCGCGCAGAACATCACCAGCTACGTGGCGTTGACCCCTGAGTTCTACTATGCCATTACCTGTATTGCCTTCAACCCCGTTTTCTGGAACATTGTGGCGCGATTGGAGTACAACACCCACTTTTTGACCAAGCTTGCCGGGTCCGCGCGTCGCGGGTGCTACTTGCTTGCGCTCGCCATCTTCAGTCTCGGCATCTACCGCGACGCCGTGTACCACGAGGCGTTGACGAACCAGCCCACGTACCAGCCCTTGGTTGACTCCACCATTGTGCGCGCCACCGCCGTGGCGTCATTTGCCTTCGGCAACGTGCTTGTTATCTCATCGATGTGGGCGCTAGGTGTCACCGGCACCTACCTTGGCGACTACTTTGGCATATTGATGGACGACAGGGTCACCGGGTTCCCCTTTAACGTGAACGACAACCCCATGTACAACGGGTCCACGTTGTGCTTCTTGGGAACAGCGTTGTGGTACGGCAAGCCCAGTGGCATCTTGGTGTCGATGTTTGTGTTTGCCATGTACAAGATCGCTTTGTTGTTTGAAGAGCCTTTCACCGCGAAGATATACGCCAGCCGGGGCAAAAAGAGCGTCTAAGGAGGCTACGTGCCAGTTTCGTCGTTCAACACATGCAGTGCATAAAACATCCCCTCTCTTGCCCCCCTACACGGTATACTTCAACATGTATATAGATTAGTGCTACCTGGAAAACCAAACCAAAAAAGTACAAAATGCTACTCATTACCCACGGAAACAAGCCACCGCTTGTCCCTTTATGCAAACTCAAACACGTTGGACACGCCGTGACTGTCAACGTGCCGGAGCGACAACGACTGGAACTTCTCCGACGACTTGTGATAGTACAACCCGCTGATGGTCCCCGGGGTGACGCTGCTGCCACTGTTACTGTAGCACCTTCTCGTGGTGTAGCTGTTCGTGGTGCTGCTGGCGCCGTCACAGATGCCCTGGTCGTACCCGCCGACACTCAAGACAATATAGTAGAACCCTTCAAACGACGCGCCTGTGATCTGCTTGATGCGCGAGTCGGGAAGCAAGAACTCCTCCTTCCACCGCATGTACACAAACTGGTTGTCCTCGTCGCCACGCTGGATGCGCGCGAGCTTTTCCTGAAGCGCCTGCTCCGAGAGCATGCTCGAGTTGGTCAACTTTTTCCAGTGCTCAAAGTCGTTCTTGTGGAACGAGCCCCACCGCTTGTTCTCGGTGATGAAGCTGTAGTTGCGTGTGTCGTTACGGCCGCTGCTAGAGCCGCCACTGACGCCACTGCCGTCGCCGTCACATGCGCCCCACGCGTACTTGTTTAACGGGTTGTTGATGATCTCGCCCTTGAAGTACGTGACTATCTCCGAGTGGTCCTCGGTCAACCCGTTGATCTGTAAGAACCCCGTCACCATGGAGTTGGCCAAGTCCACCGTTTTGAACTCGACCTTGATGCGGAACCGCGACTTGCCCGACTGCTGCTCGCCAATAAACTGGGCATTGGGCGCGAGATACGTGTTGTCGTACCCGGGTATCTTCACCTGCTCATGGAAGCCTACAAACTGGTCAAAGTAGTCGTAGTGGAACTTGCATGGCTGCAAGTGGCTCTGGATCGTGAGCTGGGGCTGCCGGTGGTCGTGGTGGTCGTGGTGTGACTGTGGCGGCCTCTGGGCACTATCGGGCGAGTATGCGCGTGAGGAGGGTGCGACGATGGCATCGGCGCTGCCCGACCCTTCGTCGCTGCCGCCAAGAGAAGCCCTGGCGCTGCTGGTGCTATCATTTCCGACGTGAATAAATTTGTCGGCTCCTAGCCGCTCATTGGTGGAGATATCGGTAGTCTCGTCGGCTATTTGGTTTTTGGCCCGCAATTGGAGGAGCTTTTCCAACACCTGCTGCTGTTGCTGCTGGTCATCTTGAGGATGGGAGAGATGGTTTTGCTGGTGCTGCCGCGACTCTTCGTTGTCGTCTGCCGGGTACAACAGTCTCTGGCTGCCGCTGTTTCTCTCTGTAACTGGCATGGCGTGTAGGGGAGGAAGATGGCCTTGCTGTCTGTGTGTGACTGTCCTTTTTTTCTGTTGCCTTTTCCGATAAGGAGCTGAGAAGGAGGCGAGAAAAAAGTGGGTGGGTGAGGGGAAGGAAAAGGTAAGGCAGGTAAGGGTCGAAGGTGGCTGGTGGGCGCAGCTGGTGGGTGCTGCTGTGGTGATGGCGTTATTTGTGAGAAAGCAAGGGATAAACTACAAAGATGAGGAAAGAAGAAAGAAAGAGAAAGAAAGGGGAAGAGAAAGGAGGAGGAAGGAAGAGGAAGAGGAAGAGGAAGTAAATGTAGATCGCGTAGCAGAATATCACCCTGGTGCATTTTGTGAAACAAATGATCCTTAGTTCCCACCTGAACAGTCTGTTGCTTGTATACAGTCCCCACCACCGACCACCTCGTGTGCACCAAACGTTACATGAACGGAGCAACGGGGCAAGGAGAAGAAAAGAGAGCAAGCCATGTTACATTGCTTGGCGGTAACCTTATGGGCCACATCAATCGCACACTCTCGACGCCACCTCACGAAGGTCGCCTCAGGTCACCACAGATCCACTCTATTGCTCTCGCTCTTCCAAGTCTAATAAAGTTTGGCCTCACCTTATGGCGTTTACGTAAGCTTCTCTCCACTACGTCACCCCTTTTTTTCTTTCTCCCCTTGCCTGCAAAAAGTCAACCTATATACAAGCCCGCATAAAAGCATGTCACCTCCAGACGCCATATCCGTATCCCTGCCTCCAACCCCGGTGCACCCCGAAGCCAACGAAGAGGTTCTAGAGTTTCCCCTGGGCGTGCTTGCCGACCCAGATCTCGATCTCAACCCGGACTTGTATGACGATGAGGATGAGCACACGAACAACATCTCCCAGCCAGCGCCCACGGACACGCCCACACCAATTCCACCCCACTTGCTGCGCCAATCAATCAACCGGGTCGAAGACAATTCCACCCCCGAGTTGGTGGACGTGGACATGTCGCTTCACCAGGTCACGCTCCCGTTTGCCGAAGCGTACGATATTCTCCAGCAGGAGTTTCGCGACGCGCCGCAGATGGCCTCGCTCTCGGAACTTCAACAGCTGAAGCTCGTCAACTACGTGGACGCGCAGTTGCTCCAGATACAGCGCCAGTTTGTCAAGCAGCAGAGCGATACCACGGTGGTGTACCCGTTGCCGCAGCTCTTGCGCGACTTGCTGGTGGTGGTGGGCGTGCTCTGGGTGAGTGTGTGCCAAAAACGGCGGCTCTGCGGGCAGGCAGACTACTACATCAAGATCATGGGCGACTTGGAGGACTACGTCAATCACTACCAGTTTCTCTTTGGCGAGCAGGTGGGGCAAGTGAATCTCAGCAGCGTAGCGGTGTTTTTCAAAACGTGCCAGAAGTTGGACTTGCAGTGCTCGTTGTTGATTGACGGGTTTGCCGCGGAGCATAGGCATGGGCCAACTGGTGCCACTACCACCGCGGAAAAGATGACCAGCACCGAGTTGGTGCGGCTCTACCCGGTAGTCAACAGATTGCGTGTGGCTATCATCGACAAAATCGATATCCTCAGACGCGCGCTGAGTGACGCCCAACTCCTCAACCTCTTTGAGCTTGAAATCAGCCGGTTGTTTGAGGGCATCCTAGATAGAGCGAATAGCTGAAGCCCACTAAGCAAGAAAAAGGCTCTGCAAGAAAAAACCTCTGCATGGAAAAAACCTCTGCATGGAAAAAACCTCTGCGTGAAATAAAAAGAAAAATGACAAAAACTGCATCACCAGCATAATAGCGAAGGACTTCCCACCGCCATCTCCCTTTCACTAGAAAGCCTCACCCTGTTAAGATGTGGCCATTTACGAAATCATCAGAGGACACAAGCAAGCTGCTACCTACCGACTTGCAGTCGTTTGTAGCCGAGGAGGAGTCGCGACAGACACACAAGTTCCACAAGACGCCGAAGCAGGAGCTCGTGCACGCGCGCCTCGTGCGCCAGGGCCCACTCTCGTTGGCGACCGAGGAGTATAAGCGGAGCAATTCTCTTAAGAGTGTTGCAGTGATCAACTGCTCTGAGGTGCACGTCCAAATGATTGAATGCTACAAGAACATGGACTGGAAGCTGTGGGGCTTGGGGACGGCGCCGTGCGAGCGCGAGCTGAAGGCGCACGCCGGGTGCATGTCGTTGCAGCAAGACGCGCTCAAGAAGTTGTACTACACCGAGTGCTGCGACGTCGAGCAGTGCCAGAAGATGCGATACTACGTGGACCGCTTCTACACCACCCATTTCGGCCAGTACGGTGAGCGGCAAACCGAGGACAGCCACGATAAGTTTGAGCGCGACGTCAACGACTTGTTCTATCATCTCTGGAAGTGAGCCACCATGTGCTGCCACAACTGCAACTTTTCAGCATAAGACACCGACCCGGCAAGCCCCGACGTGCTAGGAAAGACAAACAACTTTGTTGCCACTTGCGAATAGAAGTAATCCACGACTGCATCGTAGTCGCCGTTGGCGCCAAGGTTGGGCACCACCTCGCCCCATTGGAAAAATTCCTTCTTGAGCACCACCTTGGTCTTAAGTTCAGTAGCAATGTAGCGCACGATGGCCTCCCATATACCCTTGCCTATGATTACCACCGCCTGTACATTTGACTCGTTGAACTCCCGGAGCAAGCGCGGGACGTTGCGCAACTTTTCCTCGAGCGACAACTCCTCGGCGCGCCGCGTGCACCGAAGCACCAAGTCGGTGAAGCCAATATCATAGTTGCACAAATCCCAGTCGTCCTTGGCGGCACATCCGCTGTGGAGGAGACGCAGCAAGAGCGGGTCATTTTCGCTGGCGGCAGCAGAGTCTGCCTTCTTCCCTGTGATCGCCTCGAGAACATGCGACTGGTTGAATAGTTTCCAGAACTGGTTAGAGTGGTGCGCGTAGTGGTGTTGCTTGACGCTGGACTCGATTCCCGGGTTGAACCCAACAAACACGATCTTGAGGTTGGCCCGCAAGGAAGGAGCGAGGTCCCGCAAGTGGGTGGTGGGGGCTGTAGTTGTAGTTGTCTCTGTTTTTACCTTCTTTCGGGCCAACCCTCTTGCTGATGCACTCTTTATTACCGGCTTGGATACCTTCAGTTCGTGTCTATACGATTGTATCACCGACTTGAGGTCCTTCATGGCTGTGGTGGTGGAGAAAACGGGATCTGGATCTGGTCGAACCCCCCGAAAAGGCGAGAATGAGCGAAAACAAAAAAAACGAAATAGCAACAGCAACCGTTGCCATTGGAACACCAGCGCCGGATCCAGCCGCACGACTGCAGATGGACAGGGAGTTCTCGCCAATCACCGCGGACGGCATCCAGAACGAGTCTACGCCGATCAGAAGGCCAGGTGACTCTAGCGAGTACACCACTGTGAACGGCTCGCTCAACAAGGACCCCGTCAGCGACACCACCACCTGCGATGACCAGGAGGATATCGAAGAGCTCGATTCCATTGTCGACACCCACCCTGACCTAAGGGTGGCGGCGCGCGAGCAGGGTCTGTTGAATCCGGTAAATGTCGCCTACACCATGTTTTCGCCAAAGAAGGAAAAGCCAAGGGCACACAAACACAAAGAAGCAGAACAATCGCAAGTGCTACGGTCGCTGCATCCGCCTTCTTTTCCTTCTTCCCATGACAACTCAGCGCTTCTAGATCCCGCCACGCCCTACACGCTCCAGCTCTACATCCAGTTGGCGTTCAACGCCGGGCTCATGTCCATCGTCTTCTACTTCTTGTACCTATTTGTCACCACGGTGCGCCAGGACATCAACACCAAAGTCGAGGAGCACACGGTGGCAGTTTTGGACGAGATTGCTGCATGCTCACGTGAATATTTGCGCAACCGATGTGCCGACGCCAACCGTCCCCCCGCCATCGATGCCGACTGCGCCGCGTTGGAGCGGTGCCAGAACCGCGACCCGGAAGCCATCGGGCGCTCACACATTACAGCCCAGGTGCTTGGCGAGATTGTTAATGCGTTTATGGGCTCGATATCGTGGAAGAGTATCGTGGTATTGGCGGTGTTTACGGTTGCATGCGGCGTCATCGGCTTGCTTAATCGTAGTGGGCCCAGAACGCCACAGCGGGTACGGAAAGAGCGAGAACTCGTAGGCTAGAAAGTAACCTTCTCTCGGAAAGATGCAATAGCGAACTTAGATGAGACAAGAAAACAGGATGGATATTGGGCTGGTGGTGCCCGCATATTGTCAGGCCCCAATTGGGAAACATTTGATGCAACACTTTTTTTTTCTTTTTTGTTCTCCTCGCAGCCATACGATGAAACAAGGGCGTGTTGGCAGGAGCGTGAGTATACATATCTATATCTATCTATTTATCTATCTATCTATATATCTATCTATATATATTCCAGTCTTCTGTAGAGGATTTGGACAGTGCCATTGCCTGAAATCCATTTGGTACATGCACAAAAATCACTTCTTCCATGGTGTTCACAACCACTAAAGAAAGAAATTCTTTCCAGGAAACCGAGGACGACAACTTGGAGATCAAGACGACATGCAATGTGTTTATGTTCTTTGAAAAGAGGGATATCCCGCTAGCCATTTTGGGAACCGTTCTCATGGGTGCATCTGCTGCCATCACCCCCTTGTCTACCTTAGTGTACGGGTACATATTTGGCGCCTTGTCCTCGTTCTACCTCAACGACTACGGCTTTGAAGAGTTTGTCGTCCGCGTGCGCAGCCTATGTGGGATCCTTATGGGCATGGGTGCCACCAAGATGTTGCTCGTGTGGGCAGGTACGACGGTGTTTATCAATTTCGGTGAGATGCAACAGGCACGCGGGCGGGCGCGGCTCTTCCACAAGTTGATCAACGAAGATGCGAGCTGGTTCGACACTAGCCCCAACCTCATGGGCAATATCGCGCAGGTGAACCGGTGCATCGAGGAGATCCGGTCCGGAAACGCCGAGGTTTTGGCACACTTGGTGCAAACCATTTGCTTGGCGGCAGCGTTGCTCATGATGTGCTTCTACCAGTCGTGGGCCATCACGTTGATCGTCATGGCTAGCGCGCCCGCCGTGGGTGTCATCGGATGGTGGTTTGGGCGGTTGACGTATCGCGCCCAGAAGGACGAGAACGAGTTTTCTGCGGTTGCGTCCAAGATCCTCGACTGGTGCCTCACGCTGCCGGTGGTAGTGCGCATGTGCAACGGCAAGTACATAGAAAACGCCAGCTTCAACAAGGCGGTGAACAACTCGGCGCACGCATACTTCCGCGTGGCGCACGCTATTGCCATGAATACGGGGTTGCTCAAGTTCCTCACTCTCATGATGTTTGTGCAGGCGTTCTGGTTCGGCAACCACTTGCTCAAAAGGGGTAGTGTCACCATCGAGCAGTTGTTTACCTGTTTTGGATCGTGCTTGATGTTGGGTGAGGCCGTTTCCGGGATCACGGAATTGCTCGCAGCGTTGAGCACGACTTATGCTGCCGCCGGGAAGGTAGCCACCTACCTTAGCTCAGAGAACGATACTCTGTATGTCGCACCCACCATCTACCTGTACCCGGCATACTGTCTGGGCGAGGTTGTGTTCCACAACGTTTCTTTCAATTACCCGAGCCGCGCCAAGAGAGTTTTACTGCAGGCGTCGTTTGTATTGCGTCCGCGCGAGTTCAACTTTATCATCGGCAAGTCGGGCATGGGCAAGTCGACCATTGGTGCGTTGCTTATGAGGTTGTACGCCACTACCACGGGCACCATCGAAATTGATGGCCGACTGGTGAATGACCTTGACCCGAAATGGCTTGCCCACAATGTGGCGCTTGTCCAGCAGAACCCGGTGATTTTCAACATGAGCTTGCTTGAAAACATTGCTTTAGGGGTGGTAGAGGAGTGTGGTAGTCTTGATAATGTGCCTATGGCTGTTGTTCGTGATGCTGCCGAGTTTTCCATGCTCGGCGGCTTATTGGAATCTAGTGGTGGCAACGAGGAAATCTCGCAGAGCTCGTTGTCTGGGGGCCAGCAACAGCGTGTGGCCCTTGCCCGCGCCAAGCTCAAGGACCCGTCCATCCTTATTCTCGACGAGGCGTTTAGTGCCTTGGACCATGCCACCAAAACGGCACTTTGGCATCGGGTGCGGAAGTGGCGCTGCGGCCAGACCACCATTGTGATCACCCACGAGTACGACCATATTGAGGCAAACGACTATGTGGTGACGATCGAGGCAGGGGAAGTGCGCAGCGCCGGCGAGTTTGCGTCTTTAGCCCAGCACGAGTTGGTAGTAAGCAGCAAACTAGGAACCGACCCTCCTGTGATAGCACAATACTTCCCCACTTTGGTGTCACTGGGCAGCGGTGACAAGAAAGGGCAGGGCTGCGCTAACTGCGCTTTCAGCCACAACTACAAGATGGACCCATACATTTTCAAGAGCTTGGAGTCGCTGTTGCCCCAGGAATCCGCCAAAGGAAATGACGAGGAGCAGGTCATGGGTGCACTCGTCCTCCTTAGCTACTTCAGCAAGACTATCGACAGCAAGTGGGTCATTGTGCTTGGGGTCATGGCCTCGGTGCTTGAAGGCGCCGCGAGCCCCGTGTTCTCATACTGCTTCTCCAAGCTATTGGCCACCACCATGAGCGCCTCCATTGGCATTGACGTATCCCTTCCCTTGCTCCTATGGTCATGCGTCTCCATCGGCATTGCTGTCTTCATTGGGGTCTCAGGCTACCTCTCGGAGTTCTTGCTTGCGTACGCGGCTGAGAACTGGATCGTGACCTTGCGCAAGACGGCGCTTGCGCGGATCAACGGCCAGGACATGTCGTTCTTCCACGAACGCAAGGTGTCCGAGGTGACGACGTTATTGATGAACGACACGCGCGACTTGCGCAGCTTGGTGGCGCTGTTTGTGTCTGCAGTAGTCAACTTGGTTGTGTTAGTGTTGGTGGGTATTATATGGTCCATTATTGGCGGGTGGAAGTTGGCGCTAGTGGGCATTGCTTTTGTACCCCTCGCGCTCCTTGTCACTTTTGGGTACGGCGTCCTCCTCGAGGTGGCTGAGAACCGGTACAAGACTCGCGTCGTGGAGTTAGAGACGCAGTTATACCAGACGGTGACGGCCATTAAGACCATCAAGGTTTTCCACATGCACCGGTACTTTGAGCAAAGGTCGGCACAGTGTCTCACCAATTTGCACTGTGCTGGCACGTTCCGCGCCGTACACATGGGCGCGGGGCTCTCCATCTCTGAGTTTACCACAGCCATCTCCACAGGTGTGATCTTGTACTTTGGCATGACGTTGGCGGGCAAGCTTGAATACACGCACGTGCAATTGCTCGAGGTGGTGACAATGCTCACGTTTACCATGGCCAGTGCCGCCAGCATGCTTGGCGAGCTTCCAGAAATCACGCGCGGCCAGCGTGCTGGCACGTTCATTGTCAACTTATTGGAAAACAACCCAATGTCGGTGGTGGAAAACGATGGCGAAGTACATCCAAAAGTAGCCGACCCCGCGGTGGCTTTGGACTCCGTGACCTTTGCCTATCCCGACACCCCCCACGCCCCCGTACTCCGCAACGTATCGTTTTTGGTTCCACACAATCACACTGTGGGGTTGGTGGGCGCTTCCGGATCTGGCAAGTCCACCGTCGTCTCCTTATTGCTCCGCCTCCACGGAGCCCGTTCTGGCGGCGACAGCGGCGTGCGCGTGTTCAACGAGGACGTTTCTCGCATCGACATAGACTGTCTTCGTGAAACCGTTGCGTTCGTGCCGCAGTTTCCCAGGTTCTTTGACGGTACTATCCAAGATAACCTCAGCTACGGCATCAGCCCGTTGTTCCCCGTGCCCGAAACCCGCATTCTTGGTGTTTTGCAGCTTGTGGGCATGCACGAGTTTGTGCTCAGCTTGCCCGAGGGCTTGAGCACTCGTATTGGCGAGGGGTCCAACTCTCTAGTGTCGGGTGGGCAGTTGCAGCGGCTCAGCATCGCGCGCGCCCTTCTACGAAAACCGCACATTATAGTGTTTGATGAGTGCACGTCGAATCTCGACCCGGTGAATTCTAGAGCTGTTGTTGACCTCATTCGGGATCTTTCTGGGAAGATAACGGTGTTTTTCATCACCCACGACAGCAGGATGATGAAGATTGCCGACACCTTGGTGGTGATGGCCAATGGTCGTGTTGTTGAACTGGGAACGTACTCAGAACTAGCCACTTCCGAAGGAGAGCTCGCAAGGATCCTCCGCTCCACCCCATAAACGCCTTTCCTTTTCTTCCCTTCCTTGTTCCGTTTATAATTCATATATTTCAGATAAAACAAAACACAGCGACATCCCTCCTGTCTACTTCTACTTGATCTGCACGCAGATATAAGGCACCTCTACGTCCTCTCCCTCCTTGTCGTCGCAGCAGATTTCAAAGATCAAGTAGTTGACGTGCGCGGGCACCTCCTTCTTGCTCACCTCCTTGATCAACTGCGTCAACTTTAAGGGTAACCGGTCCTTGACTTTCTTGGGCGGGAAGAACGACGCATACAATAAGGACACGCCGTACGACAACATGGAAATCTCCAACCCCTCTTGGTTCTGGAAGTGATCGAGCAACTCCTGCAAGGTGATGTTGCCCTGGAGGTCGAACCGGTCCCATATCTGGTCGAACTTCTTGTCGTTGTACGTGCCCTGCGCCGACTTTATCGGCTCCGAGAACCCAATGAACGGCAACGCCAAGTTTATGAACCCGTTCTTGTACTGTTCAATGTCGGTCTTGTTGGCGACAACCTTGTACAACTCGAGGCACACTAATCCCGTCACCAACGCCGTGGTGGTGGCAATGGCGGGAATGATCTTGCCAGCGATAAACTTGGTTTTGTGCGCGTCGGCCGTCTCGATGCCATAGTTCAACGCGCGGCAGTTGGATGCGGCAGCAATAAACTCAATGTGGTGGTTCGTGTCGTCGTCTTTTTCAAACTCAATGGGGTGCAACCGGTAGCCCGCCAACGTGCTGGGCTCGGGCAACGACGCCGAAATCCGCTTGAGCTCGGCATCGTCAAGACTACCCGAAAGCTGGTTCGCCTGCTCCTCGGCTTCGGCGTCGGTGGCAGCGATGGCCACGCCAGACTTAGGGGTGAACGTGGGGATGGCCAAGCCTGCAAACACCCGGCGGTAGTAGTCGATGCTAGCACTGGGCTCCGGCTCCTTCAACCCGTACACAAACGCCAACAAGTTGGCGCCGCCAATGACAAAGTTCAAGTGATCCTTGTTGTCAATATCAAACTCCAATGGCTTGGGCGCACGTTTGGGCCCGCTCCAGAACGGTGCGCCCTGCGACGTCTTGGCATCCGGGGGGAAGTTGTACAACAACTGCTTGATCTCGTGGCTAAACTTCTCCTCAAACTTAAGCCGCGCCCACTTGATGCAGTCGTCAAAACTGTAGGGCCGCTGGTTTAAGTACTCGGCGATATTTTCCAACGTGCCCTTGATATCGGCGTTCTGCTTCAACGTGTGCTCAACGTAGTTGGGCTGGCTCAAGTACAAGTTGACGCTCTCGGGCGAGTCAGCAAAGTACCCCTGGAACAAAGACTTGGCCCACGCAATGGTATGGTCAATTTTGTTGGGAAACGACCGCAACGTGCACAAGGGGATGGATTTTTCCGGTGGGTCCTGCGACGACGAGTACGACTCTGTCAAGTTGGGGACCACCACCTGGGTGTTGCCTTTGGTGCCCAAGGTGCCCGACTCGAGCAAGGGTTTCTTGTAGAACACGCACCGGCGGTCGACGTAGGTTCTGGCTTCGACATTGTCCAAGGCGTTGGTGACAATGTCCAACTGGCTCCAGAACGCGTCGTTGAAAATATCTTCCGACTCGGGACCCACCTTGTCGAGCTTGGAGTCGATGTGGCCCTTCAAGCCGGGGTTCATCTGCTGCACCGCGAGCGCCGCCACATCGGACTTGTTCTTGCCCACATCCTTAGGCCGGAACAAAAACTGGCGGTTCAAGTTGGACTTTTCAATTGAGTCATTGTCAGTGATAAAGATGCGTCCCTGTGGACCTGAGCCCAAGCCCATCATGGCCCAGTTCTTCAACATCTCGCATCCAATGGCTCCCGCCCCCACGAGGAACACTTTCAAGTTGGCCACCTTCTCCTGGAACTGCTTCCCAAACACGGCAATCTGGCCGTCGTACCGCGACCCCGTGGGCTTGTTGTTCGCGGAGTTCCGGGGAAACTCCTCCTCCGAAGGCAATGACTCGAGCGAGTCAAAGTAGAGCCATTGCTTGATAGGAGTGAACTTGAACGAGCAGCACTTCAACACTTCCTGGGCAATCAACCCGCCGTAAAACGCCACCACCCCGGGGATATCGCCGCGCGCCTGGTGGAACAACTCCTTTAAGTACTCTTCGTTGAGCTTGTCATCGCCCAAGATCTGGGGGTTCTGTGTGGCCAACTCCTGGGCGTACCGGAATGCCTCCGTCGCGTGTTCAGCGTGGTAAGGCAACGGCAAGTCGCCGCCGTGACGGGTGGCAAACGCCTGCAACGCCTGGAACCCGAGGTGCAACTGCGCTGGCTTGTCAAACTTGCCATAGTCCGACACTAAGTACTCCGGGTTGAGCAACTGCTTCGCCAACGGCTCAAATGACAAGTCTTTGGGCACCTTGACCTGGGTGTAGAGCCCGCCCTTGACATACCTTCCAAAGGAGTCGTCAATCTTGATCTTGAACGCGTAGGGGCCCAACACCTCGATCTTGTGTGGGTTGCCGTCGTTCAACTTGGGCATGCCCTCAACTTCGCTAAACTTGACATAGTCGCCGTCCTGCAACCCGTGCCTGTTGTCGTCCAACATGGTCACTGTGCCGTTGGCTTCAATGTCTGACACAATCCCGCTCAACGGCTCCTCGCCCGTCTGGTCAATCACAGTGAACTTGGTGCCAAAGTCGACAAAGATCTGACCAAACAACCCGCGGATGTCGGCGTGTATGTAGCCAATGTCGTTGGCGTGGGTGACGCCGTTGATGCGGAGCTGCTCTTCCAACGCGATATTGGTGGACACGATGCATTTGAATTTGAGCAAGGTATCGTCGTCGATGTTGTCCACCACGTTGATGGGCACGTACGCGTTCAACTCCGCGAGCTTCTTGGCACTGACCACGTCGCGGGGCTGGCCCACCTGCAGCTCATGCAAAAAGAACTGCGTCGACAAGTCGTACAACGCCACTGGACTGGGATCATACAAGCTCAACGACTTGACGCCAGCAAGTGCAATGTTCTTGGCAACCTCCGCCCCCAAGCCCTTCAAGCCGATAACCAACACGTTGGCATTTTGCATTTTAAGCATAGCCTCCTTGCCCAAGACATACAACTGTCTCGAGTACAAGCCCTCATCAATCTCCTGGGGAAATGGTGAGTCAATCTGCATATTATCCGACATGGTAAAAAAAAGAAGCTCTCTCTGCTAATGGAATTGATGGTGGGTGAGAAGAGGCGGTTGGTCGGGTTGCTGGTGGTTTATTGGTTGCTGGATTACTAAAGAGAGGAAGACAACAGAAAAACGCCAAAGCGTTGAAAACTGCCACAGAAAAAAGGGAGAAGGAGGGAAAGTCGTGTAACTTGACTGGAAACGCTGTCACCTATGTATATACCAAGGACCGTTCTGTTTCATGGGATGTACTCCATGCCGTACTCCCGCAACAACTGGTGGACGTCCACTGAGGGGTCGCGTGGCGGCATGGTCTTGACGACTTTTGCAGGCACACCTGCCACCACCACGTTTGCTGGCACGTCTTTGGTGACCACAGCCCCTGCGGCCACCACCGAGCCTTCGCCCACGGTGACGCCGCCAAGCACGGTGCATCCGGACCCGAGCCACACGTTATCGCCAATGGTCACAGGAAACCCATTCTCAAGCGTTGCGTGCCGCAACGTGGGGTCCGTGGGGTGGTTGGGACAGAGGATCTGCACGTTGCTCCCGCACATGACATTGTCGCCGATGCGCACCACGGACACGTCCAAGATCGTGAGGTTGAAGTTGCTGTAGAAACGCTTGCCGAGGTAGGTGTTGCACCCATAGTCAAAGAAGCAGGGGTACTCCATGTACGTGTCCTCGCCCACATGGCCAATGAAGCTGCGCAAGTGCGCGCGCTTGGCGTCAAGAAAGTCCCTGGTGGTGGCGTAGTCGCGCCGGCGGAACTTGCCATAGTCCAAGATGGCGTCGCGCGCCAACATGCGCGCGTCCTCCAACTCGCGCTGGCAGTCATTGTATCTGGAAACCAGTTAGTATTTGTCTGGGAAGGTGATGAAGCTGGTGGTGTCTCTTGCTGTTGTACATACATCATACCGCTGATCATGCGCTCATAGTTTTCGTCGCCCTGGGGCAAGGGAATGTTGTCGAGACTGTCATAAGCCCACTTGATCAACTCGTGGTCCTTTTCCGTTCTCACGCCAGCTTCCTTGCAGAAAGCTTCTTTTGAGTCGTATGGCGGCATTTTGCAGTGGTTGTGGTGATGTTCTTGTGGGAACCCCTGGAGATGAGATCGTGGCGTGGTGCACCTTCTTCATATAGTGAGGCAGTTTCACTTTGGTCCAAATTTTCTTGTAGTCCGCTTCCCCTCTCTCTCTCCCCCGCAGGCCGCGGACGCTTCCCAGTTAGGAAAGATGCGTTTCCTTGGCGCATACGAAATGGCGCTGCCCTCGAAAAATGCCGTGGATGGGGAAGGAGGTGGTCATGATCATGGTCATACAGGCACTGCCCTTCTCTGGTTACAGAGCTGTGGACGGTGGACAGGGTGCAGCATAAGTGAACCGCGGGTGCTACCACCAATCACATGCTGGGTCGCTAATATATACTGCTTGCGCGTAGATGGAGGCGTTGTACCACAGTCTTTGGGGAGACGCATGGCAGTCTTTCTACCAAGGGAGAGGGTACGATTCCACATTGGGAAGCTGTTCCCTCCTGAAGGATCTGCCGCATGGTGCATGGCGCATGGCGCATGGCGCATGGTGCATGTAGTACACATAGTGCTCACGAAATGAGTCTTTCCAAGAGTTGCGGAGAGCAATCCCCAGTGTGATCATGCTGCTCGGCGCAAGCCTCCTTCCCGAACAACAGGGAAAAAAGAGTGCACGAAAAAAACCGAATCAGCAAACATCCACCACCACAGTCACAACCACAGCATCTCCTCCATGCCTGTCAAAATTCATTGCCTCGCTGATGTCTGTTTGATCCCAGTATGTAAGCCTGTCACAAACCCATGATTCTTCAATGTTACTAACTGCATCTCTCTAGATTGGCACGGGCACAGCCTCCGTTTCCGACGAGGTGACGCTAATCACCCAGCTTGCGCAGGCGAGCCACTTGAGCACAACCTTGCACTCGGCGGGGACGACCATCGCCGGGCCCTGGGACGAAGTCATGGACTTGATTGGATCCATGCACGCGTTGCTCCACGAGCGCGGCGTGGTGCGGATTCAAAGTGATATCCGCGTAGGCACACGCACGGATAAGCTGCAGAGCCCCCAGGATAAAGTTGATGTCGTGCACAGGAAGCTCAAGGAGATGTAACTGGCACCCAATGACTACTGCAGGGTTGGTTTTGTGCCATTGTTCTTGTGGGAAGAATGTATTGTTTTAATAATATACACGCTGTTGGTGCTATGAAGAATTGAAGGGGTGGGGAGGGTAGGTTTTGGTGTAAATGAACTGCGACACATCGGGACCCGGGCGCATTTGTGTGGGGTATCCCCGGAACTGCATGGGCTGGCCCGAAGGCTGGCCCGTGGGCTGCGGATAGTGGGCAACGGAGGGTGGGGCAGAGGTAGCTGTGGCAGCGGCAGCAGCGACACTGCTGGGGATGGATTGTTGTGATAAATCCGTCTGTGGTGGTTGCAAGGCCTGTTGGGGCATCTGTTGCAGCTGCTGCTGGGGGGCTTGTTGCAGTGCCACCTGCTGCTGGAGGATCTGTTCATACTTTCCCTCAAGGATACTAGCGCCAAATTCAGCTCTTTTCCTCTGATGCTGGTCTCTCTGCTGCACCATCTTTTCTGTCAACCTTTTCTCCTTGGTGCACTCAGCAATCATCACCTCGCTCACGCCAAAGGACGCCGGGTTGAGCCAAAACAAGTGGCGCACCATCTCGCGACACTCGACATCGGAAAACCGCATGTTCGTCAGCTTGCTCAACTCCATGGAAATGTACCGCCACTTCTCCGCCTCGCCGGCATCAAGCAAGCTCTGCAACACCACTTTATCGTGGTGGTCCCATGACGACGAGTTGTTATTTCCCTGCTGACCCACAATCACCTGGTACCGGTTGCGCGCGGCCAAGTACGAGCCCACACCTGTAATCTCGGCAATCTCGACCCATGACCGGCCCTTCTTTTTGAGCAGCACGATCAAATCGTCCTGCTCGGTGGTAAATTTGGACTTGCGCTTCAGCCGCTTGGCGGCGGTGGGGGTGAGACTGAGGTTGGGCCGTGTGGGGGCGCGTGACAAGGGTGGGATCGGTAACAATTTCTGAGCCCGCTCGGGGAAATGGTCATAAACCACCTGTGAGAGCTTGATGTTGAAGTCGTCGTTATTCTCCTTAGTGTGGGGATTTTGCTTCTTCGCTTTCGAGGGAGAGGTGGCAGTGGTAGTGGTGTCTTTGTTATTGCTAGGACTGGTGTTGCTAAACGGTTTTTTGGGGAACATGTTAGCAGCAGCGACAGCAGTACTGCTGTTGGATGGGGGCATGCCTTGCATGTTCTGGGGCGGTTGTATTTGCTGGTATGGTTGGTAGTTATAGTACAGGGGGATGCTGGTTTGCACGGTTGTCAGATTGGGGCTGATTAAGGTGGTGGTTTGTGGCTGCTGCTGTTGTGGCTGCTGCTGTTGTGGCTGCTGCTGTTTCTGAGTATGTTGCTGCTGAGGCATAACCATATAGTTATTCACAGCCACTTGATCAAAGTACTGGATCCCGCCATACTGCTGGGGCTGTTGTCCATACTGCTGGGGCTGTTGTCCATACGCCCCATGTGGGGGGCCCTGCGTCGACATGGTACCTCCTTGGGAATACACAATCTGCAGACTAACCCCATACGGCTGGCTGCGCTGCTGGTCCATCATGTACCCCTGTTGGACTACCACAGGGTTGTAATACCTGGGCTGGTTGTCGTAGTATGTGTCTTTGAACGGAGGAGGAGCTGTGGTGGGCATTGTCGGTGGTGGTGGTTGTAGCGGCTGCTGTTGTTGCTGCTGTAGCTGCTGTAGCTGTAGCTGCTGTTGTTGCTGCTGTTTTTGTTGGTCAGATAAGGGCATCTGTGGTTGTGTGGGGTATAGAGAGGACTTCTGGGACTTACGCAGTTGTCGGTGGTGCGAGTGTCGTGGCTGCTGTGGCTGCTGCTGTTGTTGCTGCTGCTGCTGTGGCTGCTGCTGCTGTTGTTGTTGTTGCTGTTGTTGTTGTTGTTGTTGAGTCTGTTGTCGCTGTTGGTAAGTAATATTACTGGAGCTTGTACTGGAATAGTCAAAGGCGGCAGGCATGGTTTGTATATATGACAGCCCTGGCACTGGATTAGTACTGTACTTTTTTCTTGGGATTGTACAATTTGGGGGGGGAGAGGTGAAGGGGTGGAGCGAGGGGAGGAGGGGGGCAGAAACAAGGGATGTTTATAGGGGTTTGGTGCAGAGTATAGTGAAAGTATAGCCGGGTGGAGAAGGCACAATGTGAAGTGAGTAGTGGTGGCGGCGGTAGAAGAACGGGTGGATGGGTAGTAGATATGGGTTACTAAGAGAACTCTATAGCGATTTATGCGACAGGGTCGAGCCCAGTTCTGGCACTACTGGAGTCTATATATAACAAAATGGGTGTTGGGTATTCCTTCTTTATGAGACAGAAAGAAAGACGCACCGTAGTGTTTCTCTCTGTTTCTTTCCTTCTCTGTTTCTCGGCCAGAACTTTTTTTTCTCTTTTTTCTTTTTTTCTTCTTTTTTTTATTTTTTTATTTTTTTATTTTTCTTTAATTTCTTCTTCTTTCTTTTCTTTTTTTCTTATTTGTCTTTTTTTTTTCTTTTTCTTTACCGAAGTGGTACAATCTGAGTGGACGATTTTTTTCATCTATTGCGTTTTTTATTCTGGCCGGATGAGTGAAGCTAGGGAGTGCCATATACACCATACCATCCATCAATATGGCCTTCCGTCGTCTTGGGGGTGCACCTCCCGTTTCCTCACCCCCGTATTCCCTCTTACCTCTCACCTCTTACCTCTGCATGTATTGTACTACTTCCCTTCCCTTGACGCACTCTCTGCAGCGAAGAATAAACTCACCCAACCACGCAGAGCAGGCATTCTTTGGTCGTCAACAACGCAGAAAAACCTTGTTCCAACCAGGAAAACAAAGCCAAAGAGAGACTGCTCAGAAAGGAAAGATCAGCATAGAATTAGAGACCAGGTCCAGCTGGTGGGGAGGGAAATGGAAATGGAAATGGAAATGCAGTGCTCTCCTCTGCTTTGCTGCTAGGCGGGTTGCCTCCAGGTGTGGACGCCTGCCCACCCCTTTCCCCACCAGAAAACTACACGCTTATCACGGGACAATGTACAAAAGGGGATACGGAGATACGGAAATTAAAGAGCATGGGTTGCCCCAGAGGCGGGACACTCTCTCACTGATGGAACAGCCCACTTAGGCGGAACAATACATCCAATGCAAGTGCAATAAGGAACCACCCACACGCCTCTCTTCCCTCTCCTTGACGGTGAAGAGAAAAAAAGGAAGGAAAATAAAGCCATTGGTGCGCCTCTCTCCCCAGCTGAAAGATAGGAGGAAAAGAGGATAATAGAGGAGAGAAGAGTGTCCCCGCGTATACTTGCCAGGGCTGCCTTCTCAAAGGCTTCAAAAGGCCATTTTGTTTTTTTGTTCTGGTGAATGGGTTTCCTTAAATCGTAGTCGTGCATTCTGCCCGTTGCCTCTCCCAGATGCTCGCACAATGGGAGGAGAGGGAAGTGTGTGTGTGGGCTGAGCAGAAAGGGAGGCAAAGATCCTTAAAACTGTGGGTGTTTAGGTAATCCCATTGTTCAGTGCAAGGAGCTTGTGTAACAAGTGTAGCCCATAGACAATACAATGCACAAGGACAAGTGGACAAAGAGGACAATAGGGGTGGGAGGGGTGAGGAGGGTGCGCGGAAAACACTCCCCACATACAGCGGTGGGCCATAACCTCCTCCACCAATACCCTGCTCTCAACCATCACTCGAATGTTGATGTGTTGTGGGCCATGGTCTCCCTGCTACAAAAATAACAGCGCTGAGAAAATAAATCTGTCACGCAGAAAATTTTTACGAAACTCTATTATTGTTGGGCGGTGAACGTCTCTCTTCACTGGCTGGCCTTCCCATGGGCCCATACAACAGGAGTAGCACCAACTGACCGCCTATGGCCTGGTGGGCTGCCTCACTCTGCGTCACATGGGGGGACCAAGAAAATGATGGGCCCGCCTTTTTTTCTTGGTCCGGTCTCCACAGCCAGACATGTTCCGCCCACACATTGAGGCACACGCACTCACAGTATCCAGGCACGTGGCACATGCTTTACATAATCTCCCCTCGGTTCTGTAGAGCTAGACTATCAAACAAACACCGCCGGCGGAAGAAAAGATAATCTCCCCTCGCCTTCGTCCTCCTCCTCTTCCTTCTCCGTTCTCCCTTTTTTGTTATTATTGTGGTGTTGGTGACCACAGATATCCGATAAGCTTTTCCCGCTTCCCACCACAAAGACAAGAAAAACCCGCCCTCTGGGTGAGCCTATCTTCAGCCGTGGAGAAGTGGAGAAGTGGGAGGGAAGTTGACGGTTTCTGCTTTTACAAGCTTCTGCACGCATATCAGTCTTGGTCGCTGGCAGTGTCATAAACTCTCCCTTGTCACTTGTTCCCCTTCTCCTGCTCGCGCTCGCCACAATGACGGTGTGGGAGAGGCCGGGTCGAAAAGTAGGACTGTTTGGCTGGAACATTTTTGTTTTGTTTTCACTCGCAAACGGCGTGCTGTTTATTATTTCCTTGCTACGGTTCTACACTAGCCACAAATTAGTGTGTGCCGAAAAATTAGGAAAGACTATGGTGATTGTCCTCGTGAGAAGGGGGTCGAGGCGTTTTAGCGTACGTGCCAGTGTTTACAGTAGAGATTGTCTCGTGGAACACATACTGGAAAGCTCTATTCCTCTCACCTCCTCCTCCATTTCCTTCTCTTCCCTGGTCCACCCTCTTGCCTGGTGGATGCACATACCCACAGCGACTTTCCCTTTTTGGAGATTGTGCATATACGCGAATCATCTGATCTGCGGTCCAAAGAAAAAAGAAACTACTAGTGCAAGTGTAATAAAAAAAGAGCACCATAACCATGAAACGATTCCAACTGCAGAAGGGCCTATGCAGAGGTGGTGTTATACATCCACGGAAATGTGGCCTAGCCCTTCCCACTGTGTATATACACGGGGCGGAAGCGAGGTGCGATTATGCGGTGCTCCACTGCTTCCCGTGGTTATATCGCGACGCTCCCCCTCGGAACTCCTTCGGATCTTCACTTCCCTCTGGACGGATATTGATGACGGAGAGTAAGCTCATCTCGCGCGATCAGCAGTCCTCATAGGATCGGCGCTGCCCACCGCCCACGGAGGTACCTCTTCCCCCTTCTTCTCTTCCTGCCTAACCTCACCATATACCCGCGCTTCCCGTAAAGGACACGTGCACAGGAATGGTCATAGGGCGCGACCAGTTGCTGTTTTTTGTTGAGTCATTCTCCGTGTATATATACCCTCGCCCATCTATCGCCTCGCTTGGAGAAACCACAATCGCCCAGGGATGCTCATCCCACACTTCATGTTATTTTCTTTCTCCTCAATCTCCCCCCCCCCCACTTCATTCACACATGACAGCACTTTTGTTAATATTTTCCTGAGTTTCATGTTGCTTGTTTCACCATGGATGTGTGAATGGATGTGTGGATGGTGGCGCAGATCCACGGAAAAGAATAGACCCGAGTGCATGGGCGGTGCCACGGAGGGAAAACATTGCCCCGTGGTGGAATAAACAGGTGTAGGGATGTTCCTATGGTGTTGGTCCACTCAGTAGTCTAGAATCGTGGATCGCCCTTCACCTGCCCCGCCTGTGCCTAAAAAGAAACAGCAGATGCCCTTTTTTCTTTTGCAAATACGCCCAACGGAGAAGTGTCTCTTCCCCCCAGTCCCTTCTTTTGCTCCCTCCACCCTACGGGCTTTGCGTCTTGCGCGTTCCGTTTCCTCTTTGGGTCAGCTCCACTCTAGCTCTCCTCTGAGGGGCACAAACGCGGGAGGGATAAAGATTATCCAACATGCTTACAATGCGGGTTATTCCGGCCGAATACGCTCCAGCTTGTCTTACACAAAGCGCATGCTCTAAGTAGTCTGGACAACCGTGTGGTCTAAAAATGTTGTGGGATTACTTGCGCATAGCACACAAAGAAGTGGAACTGCACAGTGTGTGTGCACCTTACTAATATGCGCGCCGACCCTCAACCTGAGCCCGCAGGCAACAAAGCGAGAAGAGCTTGTGAGGTGGGAACCACATCGGAGATATTGCTGGACCGGTACCGAGGGACCGAGGGATGTTGTGGTTGCTGCCTGTTCCTATCCCCCTGGAAGCAGTACCAGGCGGGGAAAATAACACCTCAATATTATGTATCCATGCCTGCACCTTCCAGCAGCCAATAATATCAAGGTATTTTCCTGGCAGAACAAGAAAATCTCTCCACCAAGTTCGTAATTACCGGCTGGTCCTTTTTAGTGTGGGATAATACTTTTTTGTTCTGTTCTTTGGTTTGTGTGTGTTTCTGGTACCTAAAGCTCAAACGTTTTCTGGGCGCAGGATAGCCTAGGCTCACTCCCAGAGCAAACCTCACTTCCAGAGCAAACCTCACTTTCCCTCTCCCTGCTTGCTCACTTGCTAAGTCTCTGAAGCTGGCAGTTCCCAGCCCACCCACTCCCCCGCCTCACTTTTAGGACAACCCAGGGAGGTGCCGCACAGGTCAATGGCCCCACCCTTGTTGTTCACTCCCCCCATTGAATACACATCCTGCTATGAGCTGACCCCCATTGTCGTTCCATGTTTTCATCACCTACACTAAACAAGCTCTGATCATGACACAAAGAGGGCAGGATCCACACCATCTCGCTTCCACCTACCTCTCCCAACACCCTCTTGCCCTCACCTGTGTGTTCTTTTCTCTGTTGCTCATACCCAATGATTCCCCTCCCTCTATTGTTCCCTGCCACACAAAGAACGAAGGCGCAAGACTTGCACTGCATCAAGAGCACTTTGGGGGAGGAACGGTATAGACGTGTTGTCATTACGTAAACAAGCTTAGCTATCGAAAAAGAACAATAGGGGGACCCAAGGGTTGGGAGCACAGAATTGGAATGCTATTGTGTCCCAGTGGGGGGCTGGACGGGCGGAGGTGGTGGAGGTGCAATGGGAGTCTTAGTATCTGTAATGTCACAAAATGGACTGCCGGGTGTGCGCTCTCAACAATTTCGGAGTAAGGGAGGAAAATCCCGAGTGCGTGGTCAGCCACGGTACGAGGTCACAGTGGGTGAACTGCTTGGCATGGTCTATGCTGCACGGTCTTGTGGTTTTAATGTCTGTAGGTTGCCTTGCATGTAGATGGTGATTTACTTTTCTTTCTACTTGTTGTCAAGATTTTGGTGAGAAATGGAGAAAATATCCACATTATGAAAACAAGTATATCCTTTTGCAACACTTCTGAGAACCGGGTTCTCCACACGAGAGCATGTCTTCCATCACCACCGTTCACAGGAATACCTTTATCTAGAGCAGCAAACAGTCTACTATGCGTTTACTACCCTGATCACGTGCCCTCTCCGGAACCGGCGCCTTGCGCGATAAAAAGTGATCGTGCACAAACCAATTCTCCGATTGCTCGTGCATTTTCTTTTGTTTCTTTTTCTTTTTCCGATTTTTTTCACGTTCTTCTTGATGTTATCAACCGTTGCAAACCACCATCGTATGAGCCAGGTCGAGAAGGAAGTGGCCCTACATCTCTCCAATGCCCATGTGGCAGAGAGCCAGCAGCAGCAACAGCAGCAGCAGCAGCAGCATCACAACCACCTCCACCAACACCAGGACGTCTCTCAGCAGAATGCGGCGCAAAAAGTAAGCACTCTTGGGGGGTTTCTCGCCGGCGGCATTGCCGCGTGCGGTGCTGTCACCTTCACCAACCCCATTGAGTTGGTCAAGACGAGAATGCAGTTGCAGGGCGAGCTCGCCAAAACCTCACTTTCGACAACAAGGCTTTACAAGAACCCGGTTCAGGCCTTTTGGGTCATATACAAGCACGAGGGTATCCGCGGATTGCAGCAGGGGTTGATGTGCGGGTACTACTACCAGCTCGGGTTAAACGGGTGCCGTATCGGGTTGTACGAGCCCAGCCGGTACTACCTCACCAAATACCTTACCCCCGCCGCATTCAGCGAACAAGGCGTCATTCCGCAGAATCTTTCAATCAACGTGGCCGCAGGGTGGATCTCCGGGTCCGCCGGCGCCGTGTTGGCGTCGCCCTTCTTCTTGATCAAGACGCGGATGCAGTCGTTCTCGAAAACGGGAGGCGCTGCCGCTGCAGTGGGCCAACAGACGTACTATAAGGGCGCATGGGATGGAATCCGCCAAATATATGCCGCCGAGGGCGTGTGCGGATTGTACCGCGGCGTTGATGCCGCCGTGTTACGCACGGGCGCGGGATCCGCAGCCCAACTCCCCGTGTACAACCTCACCAAGAATTTCTTGCTCAACCACGAGCTCGCGACCGACCATTCACTCGCGTTGCATTTCATCTCCTCCTCCATGGCCGGACTCGGTGTGGCCATTGTCATGAACCCCTGGGACGTGGTGTTGACGAGAATGTACAACCAAAAGGGTAACTTGTACAAAGGGCCCTGGGACTGCCTCAAAAAGACGGTATCGATCGAGGGACCCGCTGCCTTGTACAAGGGCTTCTGGGCCCAGTTGTTGCGCATCGGCCCGCACTCTATCTTGACCTTAATGTTTATGGAGCAGTGCATGAAGGTGATGGTGCAGGTTGAGCAGAAAGTGAAGTTGCAGTGGTAGAATAAAAAAATCTTTGTGTCATAGAGGTATTTATTAGAGAGAATAGAACATTGGAGAGAATAGAACATTGGAGAGAATAGAGCATCAGACACAGAGGAAGTAGAGGAAGACGAACTTGCCATTGTCCGATTTTGTATCCCGGGTGAGAACCAAGCGGAGTTGTAGCTCGCTAGAAGGGGCCGGAATTAGGAAAATAGGCAAGAGGATAAGGCGTGAAGAGTAAAAGGTAAAGGGCACGGAAGGCACAAAAGGACGTGTATTCACCGAATTTCTGATGTTGGTAATTTTTTGCCATTCATTGATGAGATTACAAATAGCTCTGTTTAGGAGGAACCGCCCAAGGAAAAAGAAAACACTCCTCGATTCTGCAAGCGCCCCCCGAAGACGCCACAAGAACATATACACAACAGCAGCAGACCAGCACAGCCAGCGTCAGAGCATACCCAGATCTCATCCTTCCCTTATATTTGCCCCCTCCTTTAACCTCTTCACCCCACATATTTCCCTTTTTACTCCCCCTCTCCCGCATGCGTGACTCCAACTATAGGGCAATCTCCAACAACAAGGCAGCGGTGACCATAACCACCAGTTTGTACGATAGGCGAGCGCTCGACGTCACCTCCGACAGACCGTTGGTGAACTCGCTCAACTACTTGACGTACCTTGTGTCGTCGCTGGCCAAGGTGCGCGAGACGTTGTCGGTGGATGGCGGCATTGAGCGGTTGATTGAGATTTTGCACGAGTGCCACAACAACACCAGCAACGCCGGCGACGGTGAGGCCAAAGTGTTGACGGCGTGGAAGTGGACGTTGGCGTTCCAGTGCTTGGTGCTTGTGGGCACCAGGGGCACCGAAAAGATCCGCCAGAAGGTGGTGAAGGCGGGAATCTTACCCATCATCGCCACCGTGTTGGACAACTACCTCTCGTTGAACGAGCGCACATTTCTCCATGCCAACTCGGCGTCGCGGCAAGGCACTTCCCAGCCGGAAAGTATCTTTCGCCACTTCCAGGCGGACCAGAGCGAGGCGATGGCACCCACGATGATGCAGCTCAGTCCGACCCCAGTGCCGCAGGTTGTGGCAACGGGTACAACAGCAGGGGCGACACCGGTGGGAACAGGAGCGATACCAATAACAGCAGGGGCGGGAACGGTTGCACCAATAGCAGTACCACCAATAGCAGCAGCTCCTTTGGCAGCGCCCCCGTTGGCAGCGCCATTAGCAGCAGCGCCATTAGCAGCAGCGCCATTAGCAGCAGCGCCATTGGGTGCAGCTCCCGAAGCCGGCACCGCTGGTGGTGCCACGGCCCCCGGAGGTATTGCGTCCATGCCATATGAAGACAACAACATCAACATCCAGGTGGCCACGGCCGCTATTGAGGCTACATCCATCTCTGCGCCCTGCTTTCCTTACTACTTTGGCAGCTCCTCGAGCTTGAGCAGCGACGACTACGAGAACCTCACTGTTGACCAATTGTTCAAGATGGCTAAGATGACGCTCAGACCCGAGCGCGGGACAGGGTATGTCCTCAGCAGCGGTAACACCATCAACAACGATGTGCGGCGGCGGTACATCATCTTCAAGATTGTCAACAAGTTGCGCGAGGAAAAACTCACTGAGCTCTTGGACCCCGGGTTTGACGACTACTCCGACAGCGATATGGACACCAACTTGCAGTTTCTCTCCGAGATGTACGCTCGCGACTTGGAGTTCAACCAGAAACTCCTCAACGCTAAGGTGGCGGTACGAAGCTTTACGGAGACGGGGGTGGTGATCCCGCGCGATGACGACATCGTGTGGTCGTTGCAGTTGCTCGCGTACATCTCCAAGTACCCCTATTTGAAAGACGTGTTACAAAACACCCACCTCGTGATTGACATGAGTATCCGTGACAAGCAATTGAAGCTTTATTTAGAGCGGCAGATGAAGTTGAAGATGAAAAAGACCATGTACGACCGGCTCACTATCGCACCGAAATCGAGGCGGCCCAAAACGTACTTGGAGCGATTCAGTCCCTCGCCATCCAACTCGCCGCAAATGGTGACGGCATTGAACGACGACAACTTAATCCTCGACGACGACAAGTTTGGTCTTTTGGAGTCAGGGCTCACAGAGAATGCCGAGATGGATGACACAGAAGAGGATGAAGATGATGAGGACGATGATGAGGACGACGACGATGAGGACGACGACGACACACGAAACAGGAGCGGGAGTGGTGGCGGCAGTGGTGGTAATGGTAGCTCCTCTGGCGATGGTCACGAGGAGGATGGGGACGAAGACGAGGAGCTCGAGGACAACGATACGTACTTCTCCAGTGATGGCTACTCGATCGAGGAAAACTACGCCACCAAACTCCACGACGCGATTGTCAACTGCGAATCCATTATGGACGACTTGCAGCGCGAGGTGACACTCTTCCAGTTGAACGAAAAGATGAACCGGTTCATCGACTTTGAGACCAAGCGGCTCGCCACCACCATCATCGCGACGCGTGACAAGACGCGCGACTATTTGCACAGCAAGTGGAACTACGAGGACTATCGCCACTTTGACGTGGACGAGTGCACCGAGGACCGCGACGACTCGTTGATCGAGTACAAGAAGGTGAACCTCTTCCCCATTGTGGAGAAATTTACCTTTTTGTCTGGCACCGACATGTACTACTGGTCTGGGGTGATTATGCGTAACTCGTGCCGGCGCAACGAGTTGCGCGGCGGCGTGCGGCAGTGCGGCAACCTCGACTGCGGCAAGTGGGAGAAATACCCGCGCGAGTTCTCCAAGTGCCGCCGGTGCAAGCGCACAAAGTACTGCTCGCGCGACTGCCAAATGCGTGCGTGGCACTGCCACCGCAACTGGTGCATCCCCAGCACCTCGAGCACTAACACTGCGTCGTCGGTGCCGACGGTGCACGGAGGAGACGCCGAGGCCACGCCCGTACCCACGGACGAGGGCCACGAAAGCCAGCAGGAACTGTCTTAGGGCGGTAGACTACCAAGCGGGTTGATGGATGGATGGGTGGCACGTAGGTAGAGAGGTGTAGCACGTGCAACATAGAGCAAGGTAAAAAGAAACTGAATGCGCAACGAAAGGCAGGTTAAAACAAAAAGGGCAAGACAAGGGAAAAATAAAAAACAAGGAAAAGTAGAGTCGAGTTGTCACCAGCGCGTGTGTAGGAAAAGGTACCCCAGTTCCCCACCCAAAGACACTATCGATCAGGATACCATCCACCACAGCACCATGTCGCAATCGCCGGAGGTACATACACAGACAGAGCGCGCAGATACGGTACTTCCCCAGAGCTTGCAACTACCGCAGTACGTGCCGTTGCGCAGCGAAAACGTGCGCGAGTTTGAAAAGGGGTTTGAGAGCCGGCAGTTGCTTGAAACGATACGGAAGCAGAAGCAGCAGACGGTGGACGCGGCCAACAATTATATCGAGTTTGTATTGGGCGATGACGAGCTCGAGTTTGATGCCAGCATACTCGCGGGATTCGCCACGGGGTTGAAGAACTTGGCAAATGTGGCAGCCGAGATTGAGCGCGTGGCTGAGATCCACGAGTCCCCCGCTGTGCGGCAGTTTGTTACGCGCGAAGAGCCCGACTTGACGTTGGAGACGTTGGAGCACTTCCAGGGCATCGACAAGAAGAGCTTTCCCGATGTAATTGCCCAAGAGTTTGTTAAAGTAAGGCAGAGAAGAAGTAGCGGCAACAGCAACAGCGATAGCAACAGCGATAGCAACAGCGATAGCAACTCGGGCACTAGCGCCACTGCTCCGGCTAAGGGTGGTCACGGGTACAAACAAAAGTTGGGCGACGAGTACACCTACTTGAAGAACATGGCATGTGTGGTGCAGAACCCCGAGGAGCCCATCACGGACGAGAACGACGACGACGAATTGAACGTCATGGGCGGCAAGATCTCGCTCAAGGACCCGTTCACCATGGAGTTTATGGTCGAGCCAGTCAAGTCGAGCCGATGCAACCACACGTACGAGAAGCTGAGTGTCGAGCATCAGTTAGCTCGCGGCGGCAGCATCGCCTGTCCCGTTCCCGGGTGCAAGTCTACCGTGCACCGCGCTGATTTGGAAACAGACATGTTGATGATTGCCCGTCTCCGATCATTTGCAAAGACAGAGAAGGCGGGTACGAGGAACTTGGATACTGTAGTGTGAACAGGAAGGAAGGAGAGTCGGGAAAAGGAGAGAGCGAGGAGGGAGCACACTTGCTGGAATTGCCTGGTTTTTGATCATGCAACCGGAAGTATTGAAATCATGTGGTGATAGGAAAACGCATCTACACGATAGCAGACGAACCTCTGTTTTCATTTGCGTATATACGTTTCCGCAACCTGTGGCTTGTGCAACATCACTTTGGAGAGGCGTGCCCTCTGTTTATACCGCAATAGACCCCGCTCCTGGACTAGTGGGGTTTGTAATTGTTGTCTCCTTAAATTTGGGTCGATTCTCCATAGTTTTCTAGCAATTTCAAGATCTTCACACTCTTTTTGTCTGATTCCCCCTTGCATTATGCCGCCAAAGGTTGCGACCCCAGGGCTCGTCAAGTGATGGAAGTACTTGCGGAGAATCCGGGTTCCAGAACCAATCCCAGTAGGCGGCAGATTCCGGTAGAGACACACCCCAGCCTCGATGATGAAAGAAGCCTCTTGCCCACGGTCCAACAGGCCGAAAGAGCAGTACTTGAAGCCTAGTCCTTTTCTATATTCTCAATACTTAAGTAAACCATAAGCTGGGGAAATCTTTTCCGCCAGATACTTCAAACATATTCTGGAGATAATTTCTGGAGAGTTTTATTTTTTTACCCGAATTTTGCGGAAATATTGTAAAATAGTTGTCTTTGCATGAACAAATCACGCTGGTGCCATTACAGGTACATTGGTGTTTCTTCAGAAGATCAATGTCACGATGAACAGCAGGAGCATAAACAGACCCTTTAGTGCAACATTAGCAGTTTCTTCTGAGGTACAAGGCCGAGTCCCACTTGACATTATCATCACCTACTGCTATTCCAGCTTCTACCCACCTTGTCTAGACAAGAAGGGAAAGAGCCAAGAGTGAGGAACAGTCTGGGAAAGTATGGGGCAGTGCCGACATTCCTAGGACACCTGCACCTGCTCACACATGTACATTGGCTGATCCTTCGTTTCAGGGAGGAATTTGCTGTTTTTCCATACAGCAGTTTTGTTGCCGTCGATCAAATTCCAGCTTTGTTTTTGTCGCCAATTCAGCAGGGTCAAGGGGTTTGCGCCAGGAACAAAGAAAAAGCGCAGAGCACCCGCATTGTCTAAAGCCCACGCAGCTGGCCATTGGTTTAGGAGCAATACCAAAAAGCCGGGAACTGTGCTTCCCTCTGTGCATGGTGCCTAACAGGCAGCTGTTTGTTTTGGTATAAGGAATAGTATTGGCGAGGGGATGACAACCGACTTCAGCCCAGGTCAGGATCCCCTGCAAGAACAGAAAAAGAATGAAGAGAACGCGTGGCAGCAATTCCGTTCTCGTTTATCAACTGAGACATACAATCCAAACACCTTAGAATGATGGCGCTCGTAATATTGTTATTGTGCTGCTTGCTTCCCGAGGATTTAGAAATCCTATCGAAGGCTTTGCTAGCAGCAACCGACAAAAGGAAGAACGGCGGTTCGGCGGAGGGCACGACGTTGTTGCAATTTACCATAATTTGCCATACCCCCCGCTTTGCTGGGCCGAGACACGGTCTGCAGTTGAAAGACCTTGCTACATCAAAAGACGGCGAGTGACAACAGCGTCCCTCCTACGGAATAGAAGCCTTAATCTTTAGGCATCTGATTGGGTGGTGTGATTGTCGTCTACAACATACTCAAAAACAGCAGCAATGCCAAGAGACCACAAAAGCAAGAGAAGAAAGCCTGTTTTAGGTGCTGAGATGCATTTCCACATCCAGGTTCTGGAATCCATCGTCGTGTCCGCTGCCTTCCTCTTGGCTCGACAAACGATGGTTAAGGGCTCCGGTCGGGAGGCAATAGCTGCAGAGGAGAAACCAGGAGCATGCCAGTATGGTAGCATACCCACGAAGCGAGAGCGGGCACGTACACGCTTAACGGGACAAATACAGCCCTAGTTGGGTACCTACAATAATCTTTCTGTATTTTTCTGACCGCCTTTGCCCAGAATGGTGCAAAGAACAAAAAGGGAAAAACGTTCCCGCCTCATAAACAAACTTGGTGACACAAAGAAAAAGGGACGGGAATACCGTGATTACCAAATCCGCAGCAACATCACCAAACACTACATTCTCATCTCTTACTCTTTATGGGCCATGCGTATATCGTTCAACGGCATTCCAGGTGCTTCCCTTTTGAGCATACTTTTCGCCCAAAGCATCGCAAACGCAAACAGCATGCAACGCAATCCTAGCATCAGGCATACTCACCTACCTACTTGGGCGTGCATTAAAAGGCAATGGTTGTCGGGTCCGAGTAGAACATCCTCATTTCAAGAAGGTAAACATGTTTCAAGGTACGGAATGTTTTTGTTGTGCCTACCTCCAACATGTCCCCTCCTAGGGCACTATAAATATGCGTTAACGAACCCCTCCATTCTCCTCGTTTTCATACACAACTAGCTTTACCCATAAGTATCAACAATGCGTTCCAACTTGGCCCTAGTTACGTGCTTATCATTGGCACAAGCAACATTGAACCATCTTGTCGACATGGGGAACATCGCAGGAGACATTGCGGGTGGCGTTGAGGGAGGTGTTGCAGGAGGCGTTGTGGGAGACATCGCAGGAGGTGTTGCAGGAGGTGTTGCAGGGGACATTGGGGGAGGTGTTGCGGGAGGTGTTGTGGGAGACATCGCGGGAGGTGTTGCAGGAGGCGTTGCAGGAGGCGTTGCGGGAGGCGTTGTGGAAGGCGTTGCGGGAGGCGTTGCGGGAGACATCGCGGGAGACATTGCGGGAGGCGTTGTGGGAGGCGTTGTAGGAGGCGTTGCGGGAGGCGTTGTGGAAGGTGTTGCGGGAGGCATTGAGGGAGGCGTTGCGGGAGGCGTTGCGGGAGGCGTTGTGGGAGGCGTTGCGGGAGGTGTTGTGGGAGGTGTTGTGGAGGGCGCTGCGGGAGGTGTTGCGGGAGGTGTTGCGGGAGGCGTTGCGGGAGGCGTTGCGGGAGACATCACGGGAGACATTGCGGGAGACATTGCGGGAGGTGTTGTGGGAGACATTGCGGGAGGTGTTGCGGGAGGCGTTGTGGGAGACATCGCAGGAGGTGTTACGGGAGGTGTTGCGGGAGACATCACGGGAGACATTGCGGGAGACATTGCGGGAGGTGTTGTGGGTGACATTGCGGGAGGTGTTGCGGGAGGCGTTGCGGGAAACGTTGCTGAAAACCATCACACCAAGTCGTCCTCCATCCTGAAGAAGTGGCCTCCAGTTGTGGGCACCAAGACGTGGCCTCCAGTTGTGGGCACCAAGACGTGGCCTCCAGTCGTGGGCACCAAAACGTCCTGCACCCTGAAGACGTGGCCACATGGTCACACCTCGTCGAAGACCGTTCCCCCAGCTGAGAGCACCGAGTCCACTCCAGGGACTGTTCCCCCAGCCGAGAGCACCGAGTCCACTCCAGGGACTGTTCCCCCAGCCGAAAGCACCGAGTCCACTCCAGGGACTGTTCCCCCAGCCGAGAGCACCGAGTCCACTCCAGGGACTGTTCCCCATAGCCACACCAAGACGTCCTGCACCCTGAAGACGTGGCCACATGGTCACACCTCGTCGAAGACCGTTCCCCCAGCCGAGAGCACCGAGTCCACTCCAGGGACTGTTCCCCCAGCTGAGAGCACCGAGTCCACTCCAGGGACTGTTCCCCCAGCCGAGAGCACCGAGTCCATTCCAGGGACTGTTCCCCCAGCTGAGAGCACCGAGTCCACTCCAGGGACTGTTCCCCCAGCTGAGAGCACCGAGTCCACTCCAGGGACTGTTCCCCCAGCTGAGAGCACCGAGTCCACTCCAGGGACTGTTCCCCATAGCCACACCAAGACGTCCTGCACCCTGAAGACGTGGCCACATGGTCACACCTCGTCGAAGACCGTCCCCCCAGCTGAGAGCACCGAGTCTGAGAATCAAGCCAGCTCAAACACCGCCCCATCCAGTGAATGCATTGTGTGTGAGCCAAAGTATACATCAACCAGCGTTCCTCTCGTGGAGAGCACCGCGACAGAACTAGTCACCGATTCTTTATCGACTACTCCACTTATCAGCAACAACAAGACGCCCTGCACCCTGAAGACCCACCCTC
The DNA here is from genome assembly GCA_002094185.1 of Zhuliangozyma boniae. Classification (NCBI taxonomy): domain Eukaryota; kingdom Fungi; phylum Ascomycota; class Pichiomycetes; order Serinales; family Debaryomycetaceae; genus Zhuliangozyma; species Zhuliangozyma boniae. The sequence continues at coordinate 84,909 of MXQC01000006.1, forward strand.
ATGATTACAGCTCGTCCATCGTTTCCGCCAGTACTGAGTCTTCCAATATGCTGGTCACTGATAAACCTTCCGGCGACTTTTCTTCGGGTTTAATTGTGTCCAACAGCGCCCCAGCAGGAAGCAGCAATGCCAATTCTGAATTATCAGAACCAAACACTGTGGTCACATCCTCCGAGGCAGATCACCAAGAACAAACTACCGGGACATCGCCCACAACGTGGGATGAAGTGTACACCGAGCATGTCAAGGGGCCACTCCACCCAGTTGCGTCGGGTACAGTACCTTCCCCTGACACAGCTACATCTGCTTCTACCGGAGAGTCGGCTGTCTCTGCTAGTGCTGCCTCCGTTGCTTCGCACGCAGAACCTTCTGACGACGCTGAAGCAGCAAGTGACAATGGTGGCAATGGCAATGGCGGTAGTGGCAACGGTGATAGTATTGATGCTAGTGACAAAGGGGGGGTTAGTAATAACGGCGGCGACAATATCGACGAGAACATCACTGTGACCACGCAGTACTACTCGACGTACACCGCCACAGCTCCCACTGGTCTTGCCTCGGTGATCGCTTTCGAAGACAGTGCTGCACTCTCCTTGTCCTCGCCTGTCCTTGCCGCTTTGGTCGCCATGGTCGCCTTCCTTTTCTGAGCCCAGCAGAAATTCGGGATCCTACTCATTCGATGGCCCCCTCTTTCGGTCAGGCGCTTTCGCAGCATCCTCGTACATTTGATTTTATTTCCTCTGATATCCTGTTTCGCCTGTCTAGCTCATGCTTGTATTTGATTTGTATAGGTTTGTAATGGCAGTTTTCTTTTTATATGTCGTGTTAGGTTCCGGTCTCTTCTGTTTGTTTCCTGAGCGGACCAGGCCGCCGCGATTCTAGATCCCTCTCTCTTCTCGATGGCAACGAGCCTACTCTCTTTGAAAGTCGAGGCAGGATAAAAGAGAGGAACCACGAAAAAAGACAGAATCGATATCGCTTTCTACACCAACCACTAACCACTCGCTTCCTACTTGCCACACCCCATGCTCAGATTCAGGTCCAGTCAAAGCGCGGTGACGCGACAGGCACGGACGCTCGCGACGATGCCCGTGACAAGCAAGTACCCCGTGGGCACCCAGGTGTACGGATTCGAGGTTTCCCAAGCAACGCCCATCCCGGAATTTTCGCTTCTTGCCGTCATGCTTAAACACACAAGTGGGTCGCAGCACTTGCACCTCGACACCATCAACGACAACAACAACGTGTTTCTGATTGCGTTCAAGACCAATCCGCCAGACGCCACGGGCGTGCCACACATTCTCGAGCACACGACGTTGTGCGGCAGCAAGAAGTACCCCGTGCGCGACCCGTTTTTCAAAATGACCAACCGGTCGTTGAGTAACTTTATGAACGCAATGACAGGCCACGACTTTACCTTCTACCCATTTGCCACTACCAATGCCAAGGACTTTGAGAACTTGATGGACGTGTACTTGTCGTCGGTGCTCGAGCCCCAGTTGAACCGCTCAGATTTTTTGCAGGAAGGGTGGCGCTTGGAGAACGAAGACGTGAGTGACAGCAACAGCAAGTTGACGTTCAAGGGGGTAGTTTACAACGAGATGAAGGGCCAGTACTCGAGCTCGGCGTACTACTTCTACATCAAGTTCCTCGAGTCGGTATATCCGTCGTTGCAGAACTCCGGCGGCGACCCCAAGCACATCACCGAGTTGAAGCACGCCGACTTGGTCGCGTTCCACGCCAGAAACTACCACCCGTCGAACGCACGCACGTTTACATACGGAAACTTGCCGTTGGACAAGCATTTACAGCGGTTGGATGCGTACTACAAGCGATTCGCAAAAAGAGAGTTTCCGGTGGATATCAAGCAGTCCGTGTTTGTAGAAGCAAGCAATGGCCGTGCCTGTGCCACCAACACTGCCAATGCCAACAGCACTCCAATATTTGAGACCTCCATCGAGGGACCTGTGGATACCATGTGTGGCAAGGACGTAGGCGAGCAGTACAGCTCGTCGGTCACGTGGTACTTAGGGGACCCGCTCCAGGAGCTGATGCGGTACGACGTGTTCCGATGGAAGATACTTAACTCCTTGCTATTTGACGGTCATAACGCGCCGTTCTATCAGGAGTTGATAGAAAGCGGGTATGGCGAGGACTTTTCCCCCAACACCGGGCTTGATGCCACCACATCCTTGCTCTCATTTACGGTGGGGCTCAACTTCTTGACCAAGGCCAAGGTGGAGGGGTTAGAGGCCAAGGTGATCGACATTTTGGACAGCGTCAACTTGCACCTGCACTCGTTTAAGAACCGAGTACAAGCAATCATCCATCAAATCGAGTTGGGGTTCAAGAAGCACAAGTCGGAGTTTGGGTTTGGGTTGTTGAACTCAGTGGTGTCCAGCTGGGTCAACGGCATGGATCCCGTGGCCACCTTGCAGGTGGACAAGATATTGGGCCGGTTCAAACAGGATTTTGACGACAACGGCATGGCCATGTTTGAAGACTTGGTTGCCCACTTGCAAAGCCCCAGCACCCAAAGGTACAAGTTCACGGTGGCTCCGCGGGCCGACTTTACCGACCAGCTCGTGGAAGAAGAGAAGCGGCGGTTGCATACTATGGTGGATGCATTGAATGAGGACGAAAGGAAGGCAATCTACCAGCGTAACTTGGAGTTGGCAGCGGCACAAGCGCAGGAACAAAACACCGACGTTCTCCCCACGTTGACCATGGACGACATCCCGTTGCAAGGTGATTTCTACCCTATCGCCCACGGGGCCTCCAACGGCAAGGTGGTGCACGAGCGCGTGATCGACACAAATGGGTTGGTGTACGTGGGAGCACTCAAAGACATCTCGATGTTGCCTATCAAGTACTACCAGTACCTCCCGCTTTTTAGCAGTTGCTTGACCAACCTCGCCGGCACCGAATCAACGCCCATTACCGAGCTTGAGACCAAGATCCAGATGCACACTGGCGGCATCTCGTTCAGCCACAAAATCTCGCCCGACCCGTACAACATCCAGAACATGCGGTTGCAGTACGGGCTCAGCGGCATGGCGTTGCAAGCGAATGCGCAGCACATCTTCGACTTGTGGCACGAGATCTTGGTCAGCACCAAGCTCGAACCTGAGCCTGACGTGTTAGACAAGTTGTCTGTCTTGGTCAAGAACATGGGTCAGAACCAGTTGAACAACATTGCTGACCGCGGCCATTCGTACGCGTGCGGCGTCAGCAACGCCCAGCTCACTCCGGCCAAACACGTGGCGTACATGACGGGCGGCTTGGCACAGGTGCAGTTTGTGCTTGAGTTGAACCGGAAGCTTGAAGTCGGCGGCAAGGAGTTTCTTGCCAATGAGGTGTTGCCGGTGTTGCGGGAGATGCGTACCCATATCCTTGGTGGCGAGTTCAAGTATAGGGTGGTGGGCGACGCTGCTATTGTTGCCAAAAACGAGCGGTTGATTGCCCAGTTTGATGAAAAAATTGACCGTTCGTGCAATAGCAGCATCACCACCACGACTGGTGGCGAGTTGCTGGCGCTTATTCAGCGGTTCCGGAGCGGTGTCACTGCCAAGATGTTGGTTAACTTGCCCTTCCAGGTGGGGTACTCGGCGTTGGGCAAACTCGGCACCCCGTATGTGTCCAAAGAGGGCGCAGCGTTGCAGATCTTGTCACAGTTGTACACGTTCAAGCATTTACACTCGAAGATCCGCGAGTCCAACGGCGCATACGGCGGGGGGTTGAACTACGACGGATTGGGCGGCACCCTCAACTTCTACTCGTACCGCGACCCCAACGCCTTAAAGTCGGTGGAGACGTTCCTCGAGTCGCTCCCCTACGGGTTGCGCGCCGAGTGGAACGACAAGGACTTACAGGAGGCCAAATTGCGCATCTTCCAAAGCGTGGACGCCCCCATCAACGTGGCCAGCCAGGGGTCGGTAGCGTTCTACGACGGCATCAGTGATGAGGTGCGGCAGCAACGGAGAGAGCACTTTCTCAGTACCAGCGTCGCCGACTTGCGCGACGCGGCACAAAAGTACCTTGTTGACAACGACAGCAACCTCATCACCGTGATTGGTGACAACAATCTCCTCAAGGTCGGAAGCGACTGGACGGTTACCGACATGAATACAGACCTGTAAATAGCACAACATAGAGCGATAAAAAGATAAAAGCTAACGATTGTATCTTGTTACAAACCACTATGTACATTGTATACCGTGCCCCATCACTTCATGGACATCCCCCCCCTTTACGGCATTGCCCCTGCTTGGGACCTGGACCACCCCCTTCTTCTTTCCTCTTCTTCCTTCTCTAACGGTGGCTCCTGGAAAAATCCTTAGGTGGCGCCTGCTGGATCTTTCTCTTTCTGTCCTCCTTGAACAAACACTGTCTCTTGGCTCTGGGGTCGTACAATATGAGGTTCAACTTGGGCGAGTTTCTAGGTATCCTGAACCACTTTTCGTATCCCGTCAAGGCCGTGGAGACCATCTTGACCATCGTGGACGCTCTTTCCTTGGCCATGACTTGTATGCTTGTGCTCGTGTGCTGTTGGTATGGATGTCCACCACCACCTGTGATGATTTTTTTCACTTGAGGGAGCATTTTTTTTATGTCGCAAACATGGCGCCGTAGAATTCCTGATTGGGAAGGCAGCTGCGCCCCAGACTCACATATACCCGACGCGTGCTGATCTGTTTTGTTGCTGAAAATTTTTCGTTGATTCACAACACAACGAACACGGGTTGTGCGAAACCCCTCTCCCTCCCTTTCCTTTCTGCAACCAAGGGGAACGCCTCCACACATACACAAGCGTATCTACACCCAGAACCAATACATCACTGTTGCCCCATGCAATTCGCTTTTCTTGCATTGATAATATCGTTTGTGTCGTGCGTGCTCTCGTTGCACGTCGACATTCCTGCATTTCCCAAGCCCGAACCTGTGTGCATTCGTGACTTTGTCCAGGAGAACCAGATGGTGGTGATCAACATCAGAACCGACGGCAACAAGGGAGACGGGCAGAGATTGGACTTGAAGGTCACCGACTCGGTTGGCAACGAGTACCGCAACAAGAAGGACATCAGCGGCCACGTCAAGGTGGCGTTTACGTCACACAACAACGCTGCCTTTGACGTTTGCCTCACCAACCACTTGGAGCACAAGTGGGCCAAGGACACCCTGCGGTTGTACAACAGAGCTGTAGAGTTGGAGATCGAGAGCGGTGCCGCCGCGCGGGACTGGAATGCGTTGCAGGCGTCGGAAAAGTTGAAGCCCGTGGAGGTGGAGTTGCGCAGAATTGAGGGGTTGACCGACGAGATTGTATCTGAGTTGCAGTACTTGAAGGCGAGAGAGGAGAGAATGAGAGACACCAACGAGTCCACCAATGCGCGGGTCAAGTGGTTCTCGGTGACTGTTATTCTCTGTTTGATTGGCTTGGGCGTCTGGCAAATCCAGTACTTGAGAAACTACTTCAAGGTCAAGCACATCATCTGATGGCTGTTGAAAAAGGCACACAGAAATGGTGTATATGTATACGTATATATGTGAAGCACGGGTCTGTTGGCATTTTATATACTGTGATTCTGCTATTCTGTCGATATGCTCAGACTGTCGATGTTTCTGCTACCCACAAATGTGTCTATAACCGATGCAAATGTGTCCCACTTGCGCGGCTTTTTCTTCAACCTCACTGCCTCATCTTTGCTCAAGCGGAACTTGTACCGCGTATGCGTGCCCCGGTGGTGGCTGATAAAACCAGAGTAGATCTGCTCACGCCGCGCATCCACCGCTTTGCATGACGAGTACAACTGGGCCATGTCAAGTTGGAGGTGCCCCAGCTGCACCTCCGCCCTGCCCAGTGCTCTCAAAACAAAACCAAAGAGCCAAGCAAGAGCAAAGTTCAACGTCAACCACGCCTGTTGAAAGTGAACAAATGAGGGAAACGACTCGTCCTCAACCACCGATAAGTACACGTCTTCATCCTCTATCCACTCAAACACCGCATGCAACCACGCAGATGCACTGTCAGTACCACCACCACTAGGTAAAACAAACTTGTGCTTGGCAGTGCCAGCAATCTTGCGCAACAACGCACACGACAAGTTTGCCAACAATAACTCACGAAATCGTGGAAGAATACAGCCATCAGTGTCACCACACAGCGACGCGTAGAACTCGGCAATGTAGTCGTATTCCACGCACACCAACTTCTCCACCAACTCCTCCACCAACGACGATGGGCGGGTCGTACCCCGGACCTGCTCGCGCACAATCCCATCGCGTGTGACGGGGTCAAATGGCAACGACCAGTAGAAAACCATCACAATAATCTGAGATCGGAGCTGCATAGAGTCCATGATGTCGTTGTAGTAAACAACCTTCTTGATCTTGTCCTTGTGCCGCAAGTTGGTGTCACGCCGGAGCAACAACTTTTCGTGGCCATAGCACGCCTCGGGGGCATGCTCATCGAGCGGCACCAACCCGTTGAACACGTACTCGACCAATCGATCGTACCAGTGGAACTTGCGCCACTCCAAGTGCCGAAGGAGCCGCAGGAGCAAGAGCGACTGCCTGTTCTCAATCTCGGCACACACAGCCCACCGGCGGCTCTCAGACTGCTGGAAGAGCCAGTCCATGGGCTCGCTGCCTTTACCAAACACTGCCGTAAGTTCCCGTACGAGGTTCGCCTCGATAAAGGTAAACACTACCGATAACACGCCCGCTTGCGTGGTGTAGATGAGATGGCTGTGACGGTACGTCGAGTTGAACACGTTATTGGCAAACCCGGCGCAGTAAAAGGCCCAGTTGACAAGCTTCCAGAGACTGAACCCCTTTGCTACGAGCCGCTGCGGAAGCACAACCTCATCAAACACCCTGATCCCGTCCCACTTGGACCTCGATTTGGCCGGCGGCGTGCTTCCGCGTCCCGGCAGCGTCGAGGTCTTACTTTTGTTAAACAACGCCAACGGGTTATTGATGCCAGAACCTTCGTCGGCCTTGGCCGGCAGCATGGGGCCAACCAAGTGCTTAAACCGCTTCACCTCCTCCTCCATGTCGACCTTCTTGATGCATGTTACAGTACCGTTGTCACCGTGATAGTTGTTTCTGTTGTTGCCGTTGTCGTCGTCACCATCGCCACTGCTGTTGTCATCGTCGGTGGTTCCCATGCCTCCTGTATTGTTGTCGTTTCCCTCGTCATCGCTGCCGCTTATCACTGTCACCTCTCTTCCTTGCTCTTCAATCACAAAACTCCCCTTACCGCCTAGCGCCTCTGTACACTTTCTAGTGGGAGACTCGCGAAGAATGACCATGTCATCCCTGCTACGCTTCACGGGCGACAGGGGCTGCGCCGCTGTCCTTTTCCCCACCATCCTCGCCACCCCATGCGACACCGTCTTATCGGGGATGCAGTCCGATATCACGCGGTAGAGCTGGTCGTAGATGGGTATGCAATGCTGTACCACTGCAAGATACTGCCTTAACACCCTGATACTGCGCTCGTTGAGAGGCGACTTGCACAACGCGGCCTCGTACTCCGTGCTATATGTCTGCACCTGGTCCGATGATGCCGACACTCCACCATCCTGTAGCGCGCCAAACGCGGTCCAGTTAGACCCGAGACATCGCGAGGCTAGCGTGAGAATGATGTTGAAGATGTCCACTGAGGGCACAGGCAAGTAGGCCACATCCGAGCCGTACTCGGCGCATGTTTGGAATGCGGCCTCCAACACGGAAAGGAGCTCGTCAAACTGTTTGGCATTGTTGAGGTTGACCTCGCTCTCCAGGTCAAGCTCCGCCACTAGCAGGTCAATGTATTTGGTACACTGCTCCTGGTATGATTGCACGTGGAAGAGCGACTGCAGGGGCATGGAGCGTTACACGGCGTGGTGCATTCGATGATAATGATACAAGCAAGAGACGAATAACAGGGGAAAGAAGGGCAAAGGAGAAAAAATACTGCTGTTGTAATCCATACATCCCTGCTGTTTCTCCAACAAGATGTCGCTCACCGTACGTGACAGCAAGGTGCAAGGAACAGTTTCCATTGTACCCGTTTCCTTTCTTCTCCATGCTTATACTAACACTGCCCCCCCTCCTTTCTTTCCAGCTATACACGGCCACGGGAAACATCAAGATCGAACTATATCCCGCCAAGGATAATGGCGTGATTGAAAACCTTCTCCGCCACTGCGCCCAGGGTTCGTACGACGGGGCGAGGATATTGCGATACGTGTCCGGATTTATCCTACAAACGGGGTCGCCCAGCAACCAATCGTGCGACAACAAGCCCGCAGATGGCAGTCATGCCCTTGGGTGCACCGCAAAAGGCTATTTCCAAGTACGAGACGTGGTACACAAGCGCGGCACCGTGTATGCCATAAACAATGATAGCAGTTATGGCGCGCAGTTCTTCATCCTTCTCTCCACCAAGCACCTTGGCTCGGTGGGCGCCGAGTACGTGCCCATTGGCCAAGTCATTGACGGGTTCGGCGCCCTCGACGCAATCGAGACCAACATAGAGACGGTCTACCACCCTTCGGGCAAACCAGTGGGCAAGTGGAGACGCACGCCCTGGATAAATAACGTGGAAATCCACAATAACCCGTTTGCCTAGGTGTCCAACTCGCCCAAATTTCCCAAGATCTCTGCAAAGTCCTTGATCGACACGGAAACGCCTTTCTTGTCCCAGTCAAAGTTCAAGAGGTTGCCCTTGGAGTCGTGAGAGCAACAGCTCAACATGTCGATCAAGATACTGTCGCTAATAGGCGTCTTTGTCTGGGGATCAGCATCAAGGTTCAAGTTGGTCTTGACCTGCTTAAGCTGGGGCAATGTGAGCCGAGAGGTCTCTAGTAGGTGCAGTGGAGAGGGTGGCGACGACTGCTGCGGCAGCAGCACTAGAGCCAGCAGCACCGGCAGAAGTTTGTCCACGCTCCCACAGCTATCGATAAATAGCCTCCAGCTAGCAAGAATATGTTGGTAGTGGTCACGGAACTTGACTAAACGCGTCATATTATAGAGTAGCTTGTCAAAGTCGACAATGTCAATGATCTCCTCGGGGCTGTGCGACGGCGCACCGATGGTCCATGCCAGCACCATGCTGAGCGTGATGTTCTGGCGCGCGTTCAGGGGCTCAAGCGTAAAGTCGGGCCGGTCCTTGATAAACTGATAGTAGTAGTCGACGCACTGCATAATATCGGCGGTGAAGCATGCGGGGATATCCAAGTCGGCAAGCATTGCCAGCAACGACGACAAGTAAAAGTCGTCCTCACCCACGAGCCGCGCATACGCCTCCAAGACCTGGTCCTCGATCTCCTGGGTGATGGTCTCAAACTGGGCTGAGGGCGTAAAAAGGATCTTGTCGCCGCGTGCCATGGCGTACTAACCTGCGAGTGTCAAGCTCGGAAATAGCTGTTGGAAATAGAAGCTGTGTGAAAAAGTCGTGGCACACCGTTTTCTTCTCTTGTGTGGCACTTTTTCAAGCACCTTTTTCTTGTCCCTCCCTCTTTTTTGCCATCTTTACAGGTTCTACACCACTCAAAAGCCCCGTGGCTACTAACCAAATATGCATCAGCCATCGATCCAAACAACCCTTGTGGAGGTTACCGAAAAGCTTCCGCTGGCACCGTGCCGGGTTTTCTTCAAGAACGAGTTTGAGCAGCCGTCGGGAAGCTTCAAGCTCCGGGGCATGGGTCACTTGGTGGCCAAGTCCATCGAGGAGGCGCAGGGCCTTGGCAAGTCCGGCATCCACATTTTCTCCTCGTCCGGGGGGAATGCTGGGTTGGCAGCGGCATACTCGGCCAAGTTCTACAACTTTCCGTGCACGGTGGTGTTGCCCGAGATCAGCAAGGCCAACGTGATTTCCAAGCTCAAGGCTGTGGGCGCCGAAGTCGTGGTGTACGGCAAGCACTGGGGCGAGGCCGACCAGCACTTGAAGGAGATGATCGCCAAGTTGGACGCCAGCGTCTATCCGGTGTACTGCCATCCCTTCGAGAACCCTCTTCTCTGGGAGGGCCACGCCAAGTTTGTGGAGGAGGCGTTTGCCGAGATGTCGTCCGCCGATGCCGCCAGAGTCAAGGCCGTGGTGTGTTCGGTTGGTGGCGGAGGGTTGTACAATGGCATTGTGCAGGGCTTGCAAGGCGCTGCTGCCACCGGCACCGCCCCCGCCCGCGTGAGCGTGTTGGCGGTGGAGACCGAGGGGGCGCCCACCTTCCACGAGGCAGTTAAGGAGGGCAAGGTGGTGCACTTAGACAAGGTGCAAACGGTGGCCACCTCGTTGGCGTCGCCGTACCTCTCGGCCAAATCGTTAGAGAACTACAGCAAGGGCAACACCACCCTTGCACTCATCAGCGACACGGATGCGGTGAGGGGCGTGGTCGACGCCTACGACTTGTTTGGCTATATGGTTGAGCCAGCGTGTGGGGCCAGCGTGGCCACCGTGCTTGGCCGTCAGAACTTGTTGCAGCCGTTCAATTTGAGTGCCGAAGATATTGTGCTCGTTGTCGTTTGCGGCGGCTCGGGTGTGGACCATGCCACTTTGGCTTCGTATAGACAGTTGTTGGGCTAGGGCGCTACCAGGCGTGATTTATCACATTCATTTTTGTTTACTGTTGTCGTTCCTCCCGTTTGCTCTCTTTGTCTCCCACCACTACCATTTAAAGTAATTGCTCTAGTCTGTTTTTTGGGTAATGGCAAACGGTAAGCATACGCACGGGTAGAGACAGCAACACCACCAGAGGTGATAGTAACGGACAACACCAACACGAACACCAGAGAAATACAGCACTGGATATACTGCTCCATCCCCAAGCACCAGAACTCTTCCTTGTCTAGAAAGAAACACCGACGCCACCTACACACCCACGCACAGGTCTTACCCCGCTATGTCAAACAACACTGCCAAGGCCACATGGGGCAGCTTTTGGAGCGGAAATGCCCCCGAAGCCCCAAAATCTAAGCAGGAGCAAGTGAAAACAACCCAGAAGGCGATTCTCCAGTCCCAAGATGAGCTCCCGACTAGAGTACCGGCCAAACACAAGTTGCCACCTCCAAATGGCAGACAGCTCAAGCACAAAGCATCCACTACATCGTTAGCAACTTTGACTGCCGGAAGCTGGCTCTGGACCAAAAAGGACACACCTCGGGCTCAGCTAGTGCAGGAGGGCGAGAGCAATGACGAGTTTGATGACCATGCGTATGACGAAGAGATTGAGGAGACTGGAGTAGGAGTTCCGGGCGCGAGCGTGGGCGACGACATAGAGCTGGACGATAATGGTGACGAGATTGACGACCATGTGAGTGGCAAGAAAAAGGGTCTGTCATGGACATTCTGGAACGGTGGCGGCAGTACTACCAACAACAACAACAACAACAACAACAACAACAACAACAACAACAACAACAATGGGAATGATAAAAAGGACCCCAAGGAGATAAAAGAGGCGACCAAACCCACTGAGAAAGAGAAGGAAAGGGTTCATCTCGCAAACACTATTGTCAACTCGACTCCTACCATTCCTTCTAAGCAGGAATTACAAAATAACGCTACGGGCGCTGGCGCTGCTGGGGCAGGCAGTGCCGGCACTAAGAAACCTGACGATGTGTTCGACGACGCCGTGTTGTACAAGCCTCACGACAAGGCGGCACAGTTCAACCAGATCAACACCCACAAGAACGAAAACTTGCGCGAGAACTTAATCGTGCCCGACTGGTCCACCTGCTTGCCACAAGCGCCGTCGGGCCACATATTCAACAGCTCGTCGACGTCAAACCCGGGAAACTCAAACCAGACCATCCGCACCGACCTCAAGAACTGGCGCCAGTTTTTGAACCAGATATCGAGCAAATTCGGCTTTTCGTCAGGACCACTCCCCCTCTCTGAGCACGACGGTGTCGTCGCCGCGGCCACTACCACCCCGACCCCCACCAGCGACCAACGGGTGGAGCAGGAGTTTGGCCTGCTCTACGAGCGTTCGTACAAGTTGTATGGCAAGTCGTTGTCGGTGTTGCCGCCAGGAAAGCGCGCGTGCTTGCCCAACTATAACAAGTACTACCAGATAGTGGAGCCGACGTTGCCGGCTCTGGCCGGGGACAACGGAGTTACCAGCGACGACAATGACACCGGCTCGATCTCCATCACCAACGACGCCATGGGCAACCTCTTGGTTAACAGCGGCACCTCCGGGTTCAAGCGGCGCACGATCCACAACGCCACCAACACCGAGGTGGTGACGCACAAGGCGGGTCCACTCAAGAAGATCAAAAACATCTTGATCATTGGCGTGCACGGGTTCTTCCCCACCAAGATGATCCGGCCGTTGATTGGCGCCCCCAAAGGCACATCATTAAAGTTTGCCAACGAGGCCGAGAAGGCAGTCATCCGGTACTGTGTCGAGAACGACTTGATTAACGACCGCGAGTCCAGCGTGTCAATCCAAAAGATTGCCTTGGAGAAGGAGGGCAAGATCTTTGACCGCGTGGACTTTTTCACCGAGATCTTGCAAAAGTGGGAGCATGAGTTGAACAACGCCGACTTTATCTTTATTGCTAGCCACTCGCAGGGATGTGTGGTGTCGATTATCCTTCTCGCGCGGCTCATCCTGAACGGAATCTTGCGGAACTCCATCCATAAGCGCATTGGGTTGTTAGGAATGGCCGGAATTAACAACGGGCCCTTTTACGGGGTGGACAAGTCGTTTTTCATGAAGGCGTACTCAGCCATCGAGCACGACTCGTTGAACGAGTTGTTTGAGTTGACCAAGTTTGATAGCGTGCAGTCCAAGGTGTATAAGGAGTCGGTGCAGACGATTGTCAATGCCAACGTCAAGCTCTGCCTCATTGGATCCATCAACGACCAGCTTGTGCCGCTCTACTCGGCGCTTGCGTCGCATGTGTTCCACCCCAACATCTACCATGCGTGTTACATTGACTACGCGTCGGCGACGCCGCGGTTTGTCGAGAAATTGGTGAGTCTATGTACCCAGATGCTCAACTTGGGCTACTTTGACAACAACGTGTTGAAGGAGTTGAGCGTGTCGCTCGCGGGGCCGTTGACTGGGGGCGGCCACTCCAAGATCTACAACGACGGCAAGGTCTACGACTTGGGCATCAAGTTTGTGTTGGACACCGACGACATTGTCATCCCGCACGAGGGCCCCAGCACCGTGCCCGAGGTGTTGCCGGTAGCGAACCAGGTGTACGTCAAGGAGTTCAACGTGGGCAAGATCGGGACCAACCCGTTCATCCTCCCGTGGTGCTTGCGCGGGTTGTTGTTCAATATTGAAAAGAACTGGCCTAACCGCAACATCAGGGAGAGCAGCGAGGACACCATAGGGTTGAAGAATGGATACGAAGAGATCAACGAGTTGCATGATGTGTTTGGCCACTGGAAGCCAGAGGCGAAGAACTGGAAGGAGTTGCGGTTCCGGTTGAACGGGATGCGCGCAAGCAAGCTCTGACAAGAGGCCACACCTGGCAGCTAGGAGCGGGGAGGGTAGGGGAGGGCGGAAAGAGGCGACGTACGGGGTGGATCGGTCTTCTGGTTTTTGTATTGCTCCCTTGGATGTGGCTTTCTGCGCGCCTTGGTGGGGATAAGTGCTGGGACTTTGTTGGTGTCACGCCCAACAATGACTACGTGGTTGTTAGTAAAATAAAATCATGACGCACCGCGTCGCAGGCTCTTCGATGTTATGCTTATGTAAGCGTTCCTGTTTCCAATCTCCATTTTTCTCTCTTTTCTCTTGCACTTTTCTCCCTTTAAGTGACAAGAAACCAAAACAAACTGGTAAAGACTTGGTACTCAAGCAAGTGCAGCCACGAACCACCCAACCACCCAACCACTCAACCACCAAACCACCCAACCACCCAACCACCCAACCACCCAACTACCCAACCACCAAACCACCAAACCACCAAACCACTGAACCACCAAACCACACACCCTGCAGCCAGAACAATACTTGCATATACCACCCAGGCACCAGATCCTAGTTGGTCACACCCCCGTTTTGCTTTCTTTGCCCCATTTGCATTTGCATTTCTTTCTAAACTTGATCAACGCTGCCCACTCTGATTTGCGGGCATTTTTTCACCATTGCAGTAGCCTAACTCCATGGATATGATCCCGATGGATAAGCAGATGGACGAGGTGTTTACGCCAGATACGTCCGACCACTCGTGCGATGAGGTGGGCAAGCAGCCGCTGCTGCAGTCGCCGGCGTCGCGAAGCCGAGAGTGGGCCGAGGAGCACGACGCCAAGCTCTACGAGTACTTGAACCTGGCACGCACGTTTTCCCAGTTGTTGTTCAAGTTTCCCGACTTTAGCTGGCAATATGTGGTGACCAAGGTGGCGCCGTTGATCCAGGACGACCCCGAGGCGAAGTGGCAGAAGAAGGTCGCCTTCTACTGCCTGTTGTACCACGGCGACGACGATGGTGCCTTGCAGTCCTTGCTTTATGACGCCTTTGGCGAGCATTTGTCGTACAAGTTGCTCAAATGGGTCGAGAAGTTTGGCGAGCGCATCGAGTTGGCGCTAGACTTGGGCTTGTCGAAGCATGACTTGGAAACGGTGTACGGGCAGTCTGTGAGCGACTTGACACTCACGGGCTGCACCCCACTCTTTGACCGGATCTCCTCCGAGCAGTTCAAGGCATGCACTAAGTTGCTCCAGGATAAGCTGATACCGTGGACATGCGTCGAGGCCGAGTATGTGAGAGAGAATGCCTCGGAGCACAATCGAGTTGTGTTGGAGGAGTTGTTTATGAGGTCGGTCAGCTCTCTCCAGCACTTCAAGCTCTGGGCCAAGAAGGCGGGAAAGTGGCACGCCCGGATGGAGCTTGGCACCCCTGGCCCAAAGAACCCGTGCATGTTGGCAGGGGATCAGGCGTTACTCAAGTTGTTGGAAGCGCCAATCACATTCTCAGAGTTGGCATCACAACAGTCCAATATCCTGTGGGGCGATCTCGTGGTTAAGGTCTTGAAGAAGACCAGCAGCAAGTTCTGGGTACGCAAGGTCCACATGCACGCGCTCTTGTTTAATAACCAGGAGGAGTTTTCCACGGAGGTGCAGCAAGAGCTTCGACGCATTTACCCCAACGGGTTCTCCTCGCTCCCCATCAAGGACTTTCAGTGCAAGCTTAGTCGCCAGGGCTGGTCCAGAGCCGAGATTGAAGCGGCTTACAGTTGTGTGCTCCATGACTTGCGACGGACCGCATTGGCACGCGCTGTTCCTTCACGCGATCCTGATGCCGTGGCCGAGGCCATTACCGGCTTGGATATGCGGCCAAGCTGGACTGACGGAGAATCCCAGTATCTTGTCACCAACTCTACGGCCGGCAAGGAGAAGTTGGTCCGTGAGCTCCCCATGAGGACGTACCCGGCTATTGCCAGCCAGGTACGCCGCTTACTAGACTGCAAAGACTACGAGCGTATTGCCAAGAGCTTGAAAATTGAGGATGACTTGAAGGAGAAGAAGGAAAAGAGACCTGTCAAGGAAAAGACTCTGGGGCCAACTGTTGAGGAGTTGGTACAGAAATGCCTTAAGATGGACCTCACCTGGGACACCTTGGAGGAAGTGTTTCCTGACATGTCCAAAGATGACATCCTTGGTTTATTCAAGGACCGCATTGGCACTGGCACTGGCACTGGCACCGGTACCAGCATCAGCAAGGATGCGGTGCAGTTCACTTTTGGGGAAAAGATGTTGATGCGCGAGCTCGTGCGCGACAGCGTTAGTCTTGACGACTGCTGCGAGCACTTCCCCTTTCGTGAAAAGGCGTACTTATCACAAAAGTACGCCGAAGCTGAGTATCTCGTTGGTCGCACGCAGAAGTTCAAGAACGAGGTTGAGCGGTTGGCGTACGAGGCTAAGTGGTCGTTGTGCATTGAGGGCGACACTGGGTCGCGCGGAAGGCGCGCGCGCAAACGGGTGCTCGAGCTCGACGAACTTGACAAGTTGCAACAAGAGGCCAAGCACTACCGGCCGGTGTCCAAGCCGGAGCTTTCTCCTGAAGAGTTGGCGAAGCGCCGCGAGGAGCGCGCCAAACGGGAGCGTGCCAAGGAAGAGCGGCGGGCCGAGCGCATCGAGTTGCAGAGGTTACAGGGGCTTCGGGCCAAGGAGCGGCGAGCGGCCAGAATAGCAGCCGGACACAGTCCTGCTGTGGACCCCAAGCGGTTGTTGAATGAGCTATTGGCAGGCTCGGAGTACTTCCAGTCCACCGTGGGCGACAGACAGCCGGTGAAGGAAGGCGAAAAGCGGCGTCGGATGCAAGCGCAGCACTATGTTCCTGAGTTCGTGGAGCGGAAACAGGCTCGGTTAAAGTCGACCTCGCGGCAGGCGCAGAAGCGGAGGTTTCAGATAGAGTTGAAGCGGAAGCAGATCATGAAGGCGATGGCCAAGCGTTTGCAGATGAAGAAGAAGAAGCAAAAGGAGAAGGCGGCGCGGGATAGGAAAAATAAAAAGGGGAAGAAAAAGACAGCGAGCAAGCTGGGCCGCAAGCACCGGGGCAAGTCTGCGCGGGGCGGCGATGGCGAGTATGATGGTGAGGACGACGACGATATGAGTGATATCGCCTCTCTCTACTCTGCCGGCGACATCGAGGACGAGCTTGACATGGAGTTGGCGAAGGAGGAGCAGTACATCAGTCGCTTTGACCCGCCCAACATTGAGTACGACACTTTGATCCCCTTGAACGGGCGTCAGTTATACGTGGACGAATTTTATGCTGGTACAGATGCTAACGTTTCCATGGTCCCCAAGATCGAATTCGTTTTCATCGAGGATGGCCGCCCGCTGCTGGAAAAGTACGTTTCTGCCGCCAAGAAGGTCATGGTCGACAACGGCAGCGACGCCGTGTTGCTTGACGACAACTTGGGTGCCGAGGTGGTGGCGTCGCATGCAGGCCAGTACCGCGACTTACCGATCTCGTTCCCCCCCTTGTTGGACCCTGCAAGCGACACGCGCGCGATCAACAAGCTCAACTGTGTCAAGGTGCGGTTCTTGCTCTACCCGCAGCACACCGAGCTGTTTATCTTGGCGGTACCCAAGAGCGAGGAGCTCGACCCTGTGTGCGAGATTGTGCGCGTGTTTATGATCCACTACTCGTTATACTTTTCTCACTCGTCGGTGCTCAAGGATATCATTGTCAACCAGTTCTGCCGGCCGCTCGAGCACGCCGTGGAGGAGAACGACTTTGGTGCGTTTATGTTTGTTATCGATATGTGGAACTTGTTGATGGTGAAGTTGTCGCCGAATGGGGAGCCCGTTAGCTCTGCAGACATCAATGGGCTGGTGCGGCAGTACTTGATGCAGGAAGAGATGCGCATTCCCACTGATGCTGACATGAGGTTGGAGACCTTCTATGAGGAGATTATTCTTGAGCCCGTGAGCCCCGCGTTTACCACCGTTATGGGCGACGGCATCGAGGCGCTCCCGCCCGTGGCGGAAGCGGCGGCTCCAGAGAAGATTACCAAGCCCGACACCTATAACACCGATTTCTTCACGCGTCTCCGAGAAAAGAACGACGTGTCACGGTTCACGATGCAGCAGATCCTCATGCGCGTGTACTCGCGGATCGTATCCGTTGATAGCCGCAAGTTGCAGCTCTACAAGGCATTCTCCCCCGAGGTGTATGGCGAGTTGCTCCCCTCATTCACGAGCGAGGTGTTGGAGAAGGTGGGGTTGCTCCCGGGGCAAAAGTTCTACGACTTGGGCTCAGGCGTGGGCAACACTACGTTCCAGGCGGCGTTGGAGTACGGTGCCGAGCTCAGCGGCGGGTGCGAGTTGATGCCGCACCCATCGAAGTTGACGGCGATGCAGGCAGGCGTGATCCAAAAACACTTGGCCGTGTTGGGGTTGAAGAAGTTGAACTTGACGTTTGCGTTGCTGCAGAGCTTTGTTGCCAACGAGGCGGTGAAGCAGGTGTGTTTGGACTGCGACGTGTTGATTATCAACAATTACTTGTTTGACGGCGAGTTGAACGCGGCTGCAGGGCGCTTGCTCGTGGGCTTGCGGCCGGGGACCCGGATCATCAGTTTGCGCAACTTTATCAGTCCGCGCTACCGTGCTACTTTCGACTCGGTGTTTGACCACTTCAAAGTTGAGAAGCACGAGATGAGCGATATCATGTCAGTGAGCTGGACTGCCAACAAAGTGCCCTACTACATCTCCACGGTGCAGGAATCGATTTTGCCCGAGTACTTGGGGCGCGAGGACCACGCGGACAGTAGCAATAGATCAAAGTCGAACACGCCTGAAGGCACCAGTGCTACTCCCTCGGCAGAGAAAATGGAGGCGGAAATGAGGAAGGAGGGGGGGAGGGGAGTGGAGGGGGAGAAGAAGAGTGATGGCGAAGAGAAGAAAGAAGAGAAGGAGGGGAAGAAAGAGGGGCACAAGAGATGAGGAACACCTTTTTTGTACATATTTTGTATTATAAAAAATATTCTGGCACAAGATCCAATCGCCGGCTACGCCTCGTGCACCTCGATCTTTGGTCTCTTTGCTTTCTCGTCGGGAGACTCGGCGGACCGTTTGGTGGCAGTATCAGGCTCTACCGATCCTGGACGCGTGCTGCTATTCGAGCCGCCACCGTCGCCACCGCCAGCACCAATGATCTTGCGGCGTCTCCCGGTGGTCCCCTCAACCTCCCTGGTGATCGCCAACAACAACGTTGTGATCCTCCTGCCAATCTCCTGCGGCGTCCTTGACAACATGTACCAGTCAAACTTGAACATGTCGCTGTCCACAATGTCATTTTTGATCCTCTCGTTCAAGCTCTCGCTATGGAGCCCGTACTTGTGCACGCAACACAAGATGAACCGGTCCTCCTGCTTCGAGTACACCCGCTTCGAGTTGTTGGGCGGGTACTGGATTTTCAAGTCTTCCAACGGATCCTCGCAGTGCTCCATCTTGGCCGCAAGGTACTGCTGCTGGTTAGTGAGCCTGTCGCGCTTCTTCTCCATGGCCTCGATCTGGGCAAGGTACTTTTCGTACCCGTCGATCTGCTTGTACTTTTGCCAAAACGCCAGCGCGTATCGTTCTACTTCCTCGGGGGTCTTGTTGCCCAATGCCTTGGCGATCTTGCCGTACTCGTGGCGCCCGTGCTTGGCGGTGGCATGGATAAAGTTGGTGAAATCGCGCCGCGACCACGTGTGGAAACTCTCGTCGAGCAACCGGGTCTTCAATTCGGCCTCCTTCTCCGCCAAGGGAACTACCGAGTCGATCTTGGCCTGCTCTGTGTCGCGCTTCTGCCGCAACTCGGCTTCAGCCTCATCATCAAGATCAAACTCGTCCTCGCTGTCGGCAAAGTCGTCCGTGCTGTACTTGAAATGCGTTTCCTTCTTGTACGCCAACTGCTCGCGCTCGAGCAACTCTTCGAGCCCACCGGGGAAAAACTGGTGGTCCTGGGCGTTGTACACCTTGGGCGCCTTGGGGCGCGGCATCGCGGGTTGCTTGGGCGCCTTGACGCCCGGAGGCGCCTTTAACACGTCCTTGTAGTAGCCGTCAACCGAGTACGTCTGGTCCTTGCGCTCGCGCTTCGACGGATTGATCCAGCTGAACCCGCTTGCCTTGTCGCGCTTGGCAAAGTTTTGTCCGTTCCACTCATACGCGGACTGGTCCGAGGTGAAGTTCTTAACGTCGTCGAGACCGAGCTTGTTGAATTTGTTGTTCAATTCGGCCGTCTTTTCGGCGCCACGCTTCAAAATCGCCTCGATATCGTCGTCTAAAACGCTGTTGCCCTCCCCCTCTTCGCCACCATGCTTACCCTCAAACACGTTTTTGGCCCCGTGTTGGATCATGCTGATCAAGTCGTCCTTGGAGCTGCCGATGTTGGTGTTGGCGCTGGCATTGCGGCCCTGCTGGATCACTAGCTGGTCCAATCGCAACTTTTGCGCTGCCCGTTCTAATACCTTCTCCTCAATTGCGTTCTCCGTCACCAACCGGTACACCTTCACTTGCTTCTTCTGGCCGATTCGGTGCGCGCGGTCCATCGCTTGTAAGTCGGCCTGTGGGTTCCAGTCCGAATCGAACAAGATGACAATGTCTGCCGTCGTCAAGTTGATGCCCAACCCGCCCGCGCGTGTGGTCAAGAGAAAGATGAACTTTTCTGAATCGGGCGCGTTAAAGTCGTCTATGGCATCGATGCGGTCCTCGTGCGAGGTCGACCCATCAATGCGGCAGTACTCGTAGTCCCGAAGGTAGCAGTAGTCCTCCAAGATATCGAGCAACCGCGACATCTGGGAAAATATCAACACGCGACTGCCCTCTGCCTGGAACTTTTTGAGCATCTTGTCCAAAATCACCATCTTGCCCGCGTTAAACACCAAGTGCTCGTCGTTGGTGAAGGGCGGCCCGGGCTCGGCCCCGTCAAACAAGTACGGGTGGTTGCAGCACTTGCGCAACTGCATGACAATGTTCAACAACCGTGTCTTGCCTTCGCGCTTGCCCACGGCCCCGTTCACGGCGTCAATGTCCTTCTCCAAGAGACGCCGGTACCACTGCGTCTGCATGTGTGTCATCTTGACATACACGTTGGTCTCGATCTTGGGCAACAACGACGTCTCCACATCAGCCTTCACTCTTCGGAGCAAGAACGGGCTCAACAACTTGTGTAACTCCTGCACCGCCTGGTCCTGCTTCTGCTGTCGCTCCTCTTCGTTCATGTCATCTTGCTGCTGGTTGAACATCTCGTCAAAGAGCTCGGAGTCGCCAAACACATCGGGCAAGAGGAAGTTGAGCAACGCCCACAACTCGTGCAAGTTGTTCTGCAACGGCGTGCCTGTGATCAACAACCGGTTGCGCGAGTAAAAGAGACGAATAATCTGTGAGAGCGAGCTCTGTTCGTTCTTGATCCGGTGCGCCTCGTCGACAATTATGTATTCCCATCGGAACTTCTTCAACGCCGTCTTTTCGCGCAAGATCATCTCGAATGACGTGATCAACACGTCAAACTGCGTTGTGTACAACTGGTCCTGGATGATGCGCGCCCGATTCTCCTTGTCGCCCTGCAAGATCACCACCCTGACGTCGGGCGTCCACTTGGCAAACTCGCGCCGCCAGTTGTCCAACGTGGACTTGGGCACAATCACGATAAAGGGCCCATCGATATGCTTGATGTACCGCAAGTAGCCCAAGAACGAAATTGTCTGCAATGTCTTGCCGAGCCCCATCTCGTCGGCCAAGATGCCGCTCAACCGATTT
Organism: Zhuliangozyma boniae; assembly: GCA_002094185.1. NCBI lineage: Eukaryota > Fungi > Ascomycota > Pichiomycetes > Serinales > Debaryomycetaceae > Zhuliangozyma > Zhuliangozyma boniae. Next base: position 106,102 of record MXQC01000006.1, read on the forward strand.
TCATAGAGTGATATGAGCCAGTTGAGTCCCTGGATCTGGTACTCGCGAAGCGTGCCCTCCTGCACAAACGTGGGCGACTCCGTCAACACCGTGTGCTGGTGGTCTTCGTCGTCCTGGTGCTCTTCTTCCTGTAAGAGCTCGGCGTCTTCCTCCTTCTCGGTCTTTCTCCGCTTGCGGCCGCCGCCACCGCCGCCGCGTCCCCTCCGGGGCGCCTCCTTGTACGCCCTTTGCTGGTCAATTTCCCGAACTCTTCGCTTGAATTCCGGATCCTTCGAGGCGTTGAGGTCAATGAATTTGCGAAACAATGAAGACAAGCCTAACAAGTACAGGAACCGTTTAGTGGCGTCGTCTTTGTCGTGAGCACGCGCGTGCTTGGCATCGACCTCCAACAAGAAACGCGTCTGTCTCTCTTCGAGTGTCTCTTCTGGTGCTTCGGTCTCCAGCTTGCCACTGGCGGCCGGTTGTGGTGGTTTTCTGCGCAGATCAGTCATTCTGCGCGAGCGTGGCGATTGCAAATTAGATGGTGTGAGATCGGACGCGGATGCAAACAGAAGGGTGCAGCGGAGTAAGACAGATGCTGGAGTGCGTGTGTGTAAACTCCTGTGGTGGTCTAATTCAGGTGAAAATGGTGTGCGTGGCGAGGGTAGGCGAACAGGGCAAGAACCACGCTGTTTGTTGGGTGGTGTTGATGACGTATTTTGGTGACTTTTTTGCTCTGACGTAGAAAGAGGTGTGTGTGTTTTTACATGTTTACCACACAAAAGGAACAGAAGGGAAAAAAAGAAAGAGCCCGCGAGAGTGAAAGAGAAAGTGTGGTCCTGCATGTAGGTATTTCCCGTTTTCATTTCCAGTCTAACTCCTTTTACTGCTTGTTTATGTTCTCATCACCCACCACCATCACCATCACCGCCCCTTTTTTGGTTGCCATTTTTTCTGACCCTCCCACAGCGAAAGGAATGATGGTATAAAGAACCGTCTAAATCCCCCAGTGTCCATTCTACTTCCCTCTACTTGACGACATTTCCGTCCATGATCCCCCAGTCGATCTTGTCCCGGCCGTGCTCCTCCAACCAGGCGTTGCACTTTTTAAACACCTGCAGCTGGAAGAACCCGCGGTGCGCCGAGAGCGGCGACGGGTGCACGGTGTTGAGCACGAGAAAGTGCTCGTTGCTCACCTGCCGACGGAACTTGGCCACGCGGCTCTGAGCGGGACTGCCCCACGCCATAATCACGAACCCGCGGCCCGTCTTTTTGTGGTAGTCCACGGCCACGCGGATCACCTCCTCCGTAAACTGCTCCCACCCCCTCTTGGCGTGGCTGTTGGCCTTGTGCGCCTCCACCGTGAGCACTGCGTTGAGCATGAGCACCCCGCGCTGCGCCCACTTGGTCAAGTTGCCGCCGCCTGTCTGGCCCCGCTTCTGCAACTCTTTGTAGTCGGGCACCTGAAACTCAGGAAAATCGATCGCCAACGTCTTGTAGATGTTGACCAACGACGGTGGCGGCCGCGTGGGCTCCAATACCGAGAATGCCAACCCATGCGCCTGATGGTGGTTGTGGTATGGGTCCTGGCCCATGATCAAGCACTTGACTTGGGGGAGCGGCGTCAAGTGCGACCACGAGTAGATCTGGCGGGCCGGGGGGAAAATGGTCTTGTCCTGCTGCGACCGGAGAAAGAGCTTGAGGTTGAGGAAGTACGGCTTGGTCAACTCTTGGTGAAGGTGCGCGAGCCACGAGATGTGCAAGTAGTCAATCTCCAACTGGAGCAAGTCGCGCTGCTTCTCAGATAACGACAGCACCCACCGCGCCTTGTCAAACCCAGTCTCGGCATCGAAGCCGTCCATGTCGGGATCTTCTGGTGTGGATTCCTCCTTCTCCTTTGCTGTGGCCTGTTCCTTTCCTTCCTCCTTGTCTCCTCTGTTGCTGTCCCCAGCAGCTGTCGCTTCGTCGCTGGTCTCACTTGTAGCTGACGCTTCTTTCTTGGCCGCTGCCTTCTTTTCCTTTGCAACCCCCGTCTGCTGCTGCTGCTTCTTCTGCTGCTTCCTCTTCTGCTGACTGCTCTGTTGAGAAAAAAAGTCGGTGATGAGCACCCGTTTCGACATGGTTCTCGTGGTGGCTTGGGTGTTGAAGACGCGTTTTTTTTGGGTCCGTTTTCATGTGTGGAGCATGTGTGTAGACGATGAACGAGAGGCAATAAAAACCGACCATACAGGAGCACTGTTCGCAGGAAGCGCACTGCACCAGAGGACATACCCACCACTCTCAAAGGCCAATGCGTTGAGGTATACCCTCCGTGGTGTATGCTGTATGCTCGTTTATTCTCGCGGTCTATACCCGCATTTTCGCCAACAAAGCTACATTCCTGTACACACTCCGGTTCTTTCCTTCTCCCCCGCTTTTAGAACAACTTGGTGAAATGGAAAGGGTACCCGTGGTCTTTGCGTATCACCATGCTGGTCAAACTGCTGTATAGGAGATACACGGCGGCCGTGTTCAACAACACGAGCGCGATCCTAACCGCTTCCGACTTCACTGTGCTCTCGTCTGTCACCTCGTACTTGCCAATGTATATAAGCAGAAGCAAGGACGCCGCCAACGACGCGTAGCTTAAGCCCACAAGCAAAATCTCGACGCCAAATTGGTACTGCTGCCCACCCGCAATGAGAATCACCTCGCCCTTATCGTTCTGTGCCACAAACGGCGTGCCATTCAGGATCGTATACTGGTACCCACCTATGCACAACAACACAAACGCAATGGCAAAGAGGCCGAGAACCGTCTTCTTCTTGATGGATGTGAGTGCCCTGGGGCCCTTCTTCTTGATGAGCAAAATCACCGACAACGTAACCACAAACGTCTTGACAAACTTGGAGAGCGGGTCAGCCTCGCGGATGAGTATGCTGCGCTGCAATTGCTCGGAAAGGAGTTGCGCGAGCGCGACCACCTTCTTGTCCACCGGCACCTGCTGGATCTTGAACTCCATGTGCGGTCCATGAAAGATGGCGTACGGGTCACCATATTCTGCGGTGGCGTTGGGACCAAAGAGCCATACGTGCGGCACCGTGTTGAGGCCATTGAGGGCAAAAAGCTGGCCGTTGCTGGCGTCGGCGAGGTCGACGTTGACAAACACCAAGGCGTGCGTGTCCGTGTAGTCTGCATACCACGCATTCGCCACCGTCGACACCACAAAGTCCACTTCTTCGCAGTTGAAGCACTTGTGCTCGGGCGCCGTGGCCGTGAACGTGAACAAGGTGAAGTAGTCGCGCGGGCCCTCGAAAAGGGACAAATCGGCGCTGTGCACCGGTATAACAAAGTTGTTTTCGTAGGCGATGCCCGTGAGGCGCACGGCCTCGGACGAAAACGCGGCCAATAGCCATTTGCAAAAGAAAAGGAGCACTGTGATGAGCTGTACCGGCTGCATGGGTGGTGTCTGTGGTGGTGGTGCCTGCGGCGGCTCTCTTTTCGCTTGTCCACTTTTTCTATTCCGTGTGGGCTACTTTTTCTATTCTATTTACCAAGATCTAATGCCGCTTCCCCTGACTTGCTACTCGCTCTCGACAAAGTCCTCCTCTTCGTCCTTGTTGATGATGAGAAAGCCAATGGTGACGATTGAAGCGCCAAACACGTACAACAAGTTTGTCTGGAACCCCTTGATCAACCAGTCGCCCACCATGGCCAACGGGATTGTCATCAGGAGCCCCACCGTCACCGTCAAGGGGCTGGTCAAGAGCACAGCGTTGCACCAGCAAAAGTCGCTGATGAAGGTGATGGCGGCGTTGATGATAATAAGCCTAGTGATGGCGGCCGTGGGCGGAAGCTCAAACACCTCGACCCCGGTGTAGTGCAAGACGACGAGCGCCGGCCACAAAAACACAAAGCAGAAGATGCCCACAAACCCAAAGAACAAGTGCGTGTTCAAGCGGCGCTCCTTGCGTGAGTTGGGCACGGTGATCTTGAACTTGAGCAATATGGTGTATACACCGTAGATCAACGCCCCGAGAAGCGCCAACACGTTGCCCATGAGGATCACCGCGGGCGAGTTGTTTACAGGGTTGTCCTCGGAGGTGTCGGCCTTGGTCACCACCAACACGCCGGCAAAGCTGAGCAAAATTCCGGCAATCTTGTTCTGGTTAATGCGCTCCACCGCCACCAAGTACCCGATGATCAAGGTGAAGAACGAGGACGTCGAGGACAAGATCGTTTGAGACGCCACCGACGTGTACGAGAGCGACGCGTTGGTGACCAAGTTGGCAGAGAACCAGAGCACAATAAACTGGAGTGACAACTTGATTGTCTCGTAGGTGTTGATCTCTGGCAAGCCGCTCCCATCGCTATCGTCGTCCTCAGCTCCCTCCCTGCGCGCTTCTGTGTCGGTCACGCTGGTGGTATTGGAGTCGTCGATGGTCAACGCCCGTCCCTCCAACGCAGCCAAGTCATCGTTGGATCCGTAGTTCAACAACAGCCCATCCTCTTCCTTGATGCTGCACATGCGGCTGGCGTGGTAGTCCGCCTTGAACCTCTCCACAAACCGGCACACCGTCAATCCCTCGATCTGCAAGTACGGTATGATGTAAAAGACAAAACACGACGTGTTGATGTAGGTGATAAAAAACGGCTTACGGTACAAGTCTTCCTCGACAACCGCGTTCACGAGGAACGACGACAGCACCCAAAACACCACCACGGACGCGAGGTTAATGAGCCCTAGTATCCACCGCTGTCTCGCGTGCAACGAGGCGTCGGGGACAAAAAAAGCCCGCGCATAGCGGAGTATACTTAGCCTGACATTGTTAGATAGTGACATCGATAGGACAAAAGCGGCAGTGGTACTGCTGGTGCTGGTGCTGGTGCTGGTGCTGGTGCTGGTGCTGGTGCTGGTGCTGATGCTGACTGTGCTTCCTATGGCTGGCCCTTGCTATTGCACAATGTGGATTCAAGAGGGAGAAAACTGTGGGTTTATCAGTGCCAAGCAAACGAAAAAAAAATTACAAATGAGAAAGTTCTGTCTGGCTCAAGCAGGACAGGCTGGACTCGGAAAGCGGGAAAAATTTCACCCAGATCTGACGCGGGTATAACTGTCAAGTTCAAGACGCAACCAGAGACAAGACCGCTACGACGATGTCACCAAAGATGTACGACCCCCTTCTCATTCTCTAATCTCTCTGGTTTCTCTATCTTAATACTAACACACTATTCTTCCCCTCTGCAGTCCCAAGGTGAAGGCAGAAAAGCCCATTACGTTCAAGTACGAGCGCAGCCGGACCAGCGCGTACAAGTTCGGGGCTCACGTCGGCATGTCTGGCGGGGTATCCAATGCCGTTACCAACGCCATGGACATCGGCGCCAACGCGTTTGCGTTGTTCCTCAAGTCGCCGCGCCGGTGGGTGTCCCCCGACATCAAGGAAGACGAGGCCACCAAGTTCAAAGAGCTCTGCAAAAAGTATGGGTACAACCCGCGCACCGACGTGTTGCCGCACGGCCAGTATTTCATCAACTTGGGCAACCCGGACCCCGAGAAGGAGGAAAAGTCGTACGCATCGTTCCTCGACGACTTGCAGCGGTGCGAGCAGCTCGACATCGGGTTGTACAACTTCCACCCGGGGTCGAGCCTTGACTCCGACCACGGCGAGGCGTTGCAGCGGTTGGCCAAAAACATCAACCGCGCCATCAGCGACACCAAGTTTGTCAAGATTGTGATTGAGAACATGGCGGGCCACGGCAACTTGATTGGATCGGACTTGCAGGACATCAGGGACGTGATCGACATGGTCGACAATAAGGACCGCGTCGGGGTGTGTCTTGACACGTGCCACGGGTTCGCCGCGGGGTACGATATCACCACTAAGGACAAGTTCGAGGCGTTTTTGCGGCAGTTTGACGATGTTGTGGGGGCCGAGTACTTGAGCGCGATCCATCTCAACGACTCCAAAGCGCCGCTAGGTGCAAACCGCGACTTGCATCAGAAGTTGGGCCAGGGATTCTTGGGGCTCGAGGTGTTCCGTGTGATTGCCAACCACGAAAGGTTGAAGGATATCCCCATCATTTTGGAGACGCCCGTTGGCAACGACGATTCTGTGTACGGTGAGGAAATCAAGCTCCTTGAGTGGTTGGAGGGGCGGGAGGGCGACGACACTGAGTTTGTGGCCAAGCTGGAGGCGTTGTTGAAGCTCGGTAAAAAGGAGCGCGACGAAAACATGAAGAAGTTTGACGCAAAGACGGAAAAGGAAGCGAAGGTCTCGAAAAAGACCATGGAAAATGCCACGACAAAGAGGAACACCAGCGGTGACGTCGCCGCCATGGTTAGAAAGAGAGCCAGAAGATAGAGGATATAGTTACCTGTTGTAATGAACACGACCTTTTCTCGAACTGTAAATAAATACGGCCGAAAAAAAGGAGAATAACAAGAAACAGTGAAGAGCCTGTCCAAAGTGAAGGAAGAAAAAAATCTTTCAACTCCATTCAGCCTCTCTCTCCCTCTCCCCTCCCCCTCATCAAGTCATCCATCAACATGTTTGGAAGTTCCACCTCTGGGTTCGGTGGTTTTGGCAGCAATAGTGCCAACACCGGCTCGCCATTTGGTGCTGGGTCAGCATCAACGGCGAACAATGCCACTGTGTCGCCGTTTGGCGCCAACAACACCGCCAACACGGGCGGCAGCATCTTTGGCCAGAGCAACACCACCACCGGCACCAACCCGACATCAGCATTTGGCGCATCCAACACCGGCAATGCATTTGGTGCGTCTACTGGTGGCGCGTCCCCGTTCGGCAGCAGCAACGCCGGCATCACGGGCAGCGTGTTTGGCGGTGCCAACACCAACGCCAACACCAACACCACATCGCCCTTTGGCCAGACGTCAGCATTTGGCAGCGGTGCTGGCAACACCACTTCGGCATTTGGCACGTCTAACACCAGTGGTGGTGGACTCTTTGGTGCCAAGCCTGCGGGTACCTCGACCACCTCCGGGTTTGGCGGGTTCGGGTCGGCGACTAACCCCGGTTCCAGCACTGTGGCGACCGCCTCACCATTTGGTACATCAAACACGGGGGGCGCGTTTGGCGGCGGTCTTGGCGGCGGCATCGGTGGCGGTCTTGGCGGTGCTCTTGCTTCCGACCCCAACGTGAACAACGGCACTGCTGTCAAACCATTCACGGCATACACGGAAAAGGACTCGGTTAACAACAACGTTTTCCAAAACATCTCTTGCATGCCCGAATACAAGAACTTTTCCTTTGAGGAGTTGCGGTTAAAGGACTACGAGCAGGGCAGACGATTTGGCACGGGCGGTGCCGCAGGTGGTGCTCCTGGCTCGGCATTTGGCGCTCCTTCCACGGGCTCTGCGTTTGGCGCGCCTTCTACCGGTGCGTTTGGCAATGGGACCACCAATACGGGCTCGGCTTTTGGTGGTAGTGGCGGTGGCGGTGGCATTTTCGGTAGCGGCACTGCGAACACGGGCTCGGCTTTTGGCGGTGGTAGTGGCTCTATCTTTGGCAACAAGCCCGCGGCCTCGTCGTCGCCCTTTGGCGGCGTCGGCACCAGCGCAAACGCGTTTGGCCAGCCATCCAGCTCTGCATTTGGGTCTGGCGGCGGTACCAACAACGCCTTTGGCGCATCCAATACAAGCGGCTCGGTGTTTGGCGGCGGCGCCGGCACGACGTCTGCATTTGGCGCCAACAAGCCTGCTTTTGGCGCCCCTTCGGGTGGGTTTGGTTCTTCCGGGCCCACGAGCGCCGGGTTATTTGGCTCCAACGCCGGCACCACTGGCAATGTGTTTGGCCAGTCCGCCGGCTTTGGCGCTGCCAACAACTCGCCCTTTGGCGGCGCCGGCTCGACCACCAACGCATTTGGCGGCGCCAACACCGCCAGCTCGCCCTTTGGTCTGCAGCAGCAACAACAACAGTCCAATCAGCAGGGTGGCGGGCTTTTTGGCCAGCAGCTGGGCGGGTTTGGTGGGTCTTCCAACACCGGCTTTGGGGGGACCACCAGCAATGCGTTTGGCGCGCTGAGCGGCAACACCGGCTTTGGTGGAGGTGCCAGCAATGCCTTTGGTTCCAACAAGCCAGCTACGGGCGGTCTCTTTGGCTCTGCCAATACCGGCACCACGGGTGGCTTGTTTGGCCAGGGTGCCCAGCAGCAAGGCCAGCAAACAGGGGGTGGCCTCTTTGGCCAGCAGCCGGCACAACAAACGAGCGGTGGTCTCTTTGGAAACAAGCCTGCGACCACGTCATTTGGCCAGACCAATGCCAACACTACGGGCGGTGGTTTATTTGGTCAGCAGCAGAACCAGCAGTCGCAAGCAGGAGGCGGGTTGTTTGGGACCAAGCCCGCCACAGCTGGTGGGTTGTTTGGCCAGTCTAACCAGCAGCAGCAACCACAGCAGCAGCAGCAGCAGCTGGGGCTTGGTGGTGGTTTGTTTGGCAATACGCAGCAGCAGTCGGCGCTTGGCGGCGGACTTTTTGGAAATAAGTCAGCGACTGCAGGCACTACCGGCGGGTTGTTTGGCAACAAGCCAGCGACCCCGGGCTCATCAGGGGCCACTGGCGGCTTTTTTGGCCAGGCCCAGAATCAGCAGCTGGGACAGACGGGCAGCTTGTTTGGCGGCACCGCCAAGCCTGTAAGCACCGGTTTATTTGGCAGTACTCAACAGCAGGTGCCAGCTACGGGCGGCGGGTTGTTTGGCCAGAATAACCAGCTTGGTGGTGGTGCCAGCAGCACCGGTGGTTTGTTTGGCAAACCCGCGGCCACCACCACCGGCCCGTCGTCGTTGGCGCCCTCGGGCGGGTTATTTGGTAGTGCGGGTGCCAGCACTGCTGCTTCGGCGTTGCAGCCGCAACAGGCGTTGGCCAATATCAACTCGCAAAACCCGTACGGCAACAACCCGCTCTTCCAGTCGCTCACGGGTAATATGCTGGCCCAGCAGCAACAAGGACAGCAGCAACAGCAGCAACAGCAGAACCCTAATGGTGTGCCAACGGCGACATTGGTGAGATCGGCGTCGTTGCCCAAGAAATCAGTGACGCTAGGCAGCACCTCGCAAACCATCGTGCCGTTGTTCAAGGTCAGTGCGTTGCCGGTGAAGAAGCCTGTGGATCAGGTCCAGGACCAGTTGTTCCAGAAACGGTCCGATAGTCTTTTCGCGCACAGCACCGACACGGCCATAATTTCGTCCGATATCTTCAAGCCCAAAGAGAGCTTCAAGAAGCTAGTGCTCGACCGGTCGGGTGACAGGGGTTTGTTGGCAGTGCAGGCGTACAGTCCAAGCAAACAGGTAACGTTTGTGTTGGACAAGGGCGATAAGGAAGGTGTTGTGGTGGCAGCGCAAGAGAATGGACAGGTACACGCCAACGGCAGTTCCAACGGCAAGGAAGAAGAAGAGGTGGCGAGCTCTGCATCTGGCGAGGCGAAGGAAGTGGACGATGACGACGGCTACTGGATGTCACCACCCTTGAGTGAACTAAAAGCCAAGTCGCTCGTGGAGTTAAAATCAGTTCCCAACTTCAAGATCGGGCGCAAGCACTATGGCGTGTTGGAGTTCTCGCAGCCCGTAGACTTGTCGTCGCTCATCAACTTGGACGACATTTTGGGTAACTTGGTGACGTTCGGCAACAAGTCGTGCGTGGTGTACCCGGACGACAACAAGCCGCAACCGGGCGAGGGCTTGAACCTTCCGGCAAAAATCACGTTGGAGGGGTGCTACCCCATCAACCGCGCCGACAAGTTGCCCATCTTGGACCCTAAGAACGAGGTTGTCAAGAGACACATTGAGAACTTGAAGACGTTGCCCGGAATGGAGTTTGTGAGCTACGAGCCGTCCACCGGGAACTGGACGTTCAAGGTTGCATCCATGGAATGAGGGAAGGGGGCTTTATTAATCTCTGTGTATAGGTGTGTAGAACTCCATGTTATAGCTCATGGTGAGATAAACCAGAGAAAAAGAAAGTGGCGTGGACTTTTCGGTGTTGTTCAATTCCTAAATAGGCAGCGGAGGTCGAGATGGTCCCACACAAAGTAACACACAGTAGGCTAATTTGGTTTTGTTCCCAGCTGTCCTCTCCCGCGTGGTGTTTTTCGTGTGTGTGAACGCCGCCCGCCTGTGTGAACCACATGCTGCCCACACGCTGTTCACACATCGGACAATCCCAGGTTATGAATGTGCATGTATATGCATCGAGTGGGCCATCCTATTGTTCCCGGTGGGGAGGGCGGCGGGGTGTAATTTATTCCTTTCGCGAGCGACATCCACACCACAGCACAGAACCGATGCGCCGAGTGTTTATCTATCACACAAAAAAACTGTGTTGGGCTTCTCTTTTATTTCTTCTTCTCTGACAGCCCCCTTTTTCTCCCTCCTGCTCCCCTTGTATTTGTATGGCTCTGATTTGCTCCTATTTTTCTGCCCTCTTTGCTCTTCCTTATCACCACATTTCCACACACCACACAACCACAGCACCACAGCACCACCACTACCACCGCCGCTACCATGTCTAGTTTTGCCTACATCACCTTGCTCACCGGCGAGTCGTACCTTCCCGGTGTTTTGACCTTGGGCCGCAGATTGAAGGAATTGGGCACTGAGCACAAGTTGGCCATTTTGTTGGACACAAAGTCGGTCTCGGCCGAGTCGCAGGAATTGATCAGCCAGGTGTACGACGACATCATCGCCATCGACGACGAGGTAATTATCGCGCCCTTGGAGAAGTTGAGGGAGTCTTTGGGCCGTGAGGAGTTGGATGTGACCTTCACCAAGGTGTTGCTCTGGAATTTGACCCAGTACGACCAGTTGGTTTACCTCGACGCCGACGTGTTGCCGTTGCACAACTTGGACGAATTGTTTGACAAGTACGAGGTGGACGTGGGCGAGATTGCCGCATCCCCCGACTCGGGCTGGCCCGACATTTTCAACTCGGGGGTGTTTGCCCTCAAGCCACACAAGGAGACGTTTGACAAGTTGTTGGCATTCACCCTGGTGCCCGAGAACACCTTTGACGGCGCCGACCAGGGGTTGTTGAACGAGTTCTTCCCCACGTGGACGCGGTTGCCCTACTTGTACAATGTGACGCCCAACTACCGCAACGACTACCAGTACCTCCCTGCGTTTCACCGGTTTTTCAACGACATCCGCGCGTTGCACTACATTGGCAGCGTCAAGCCCTGGCACTACGACAGCATCTTGTCGTCGGACTTGGCCAACTTCCACCAGTACTGGTGGGACGCGTTTAACAAGTATTACGGGGACGATGCGCACACCAAGTACCGGTTGTTGAACTTGCCCCGTGGCGAGGCGTCCAAGTTGCAGTTTGGCAAGTTCAAGAACGCCTGGGACCTGGCTGCCGAGACCGACGCGGGCTCGGGTGCGACTGCTCCTGTTGGTGGCGACGCTGACGTCGTCCACCAGCCATTGTTCCCCTGGGAGCACCGCGAGGAGCAGAGACGGGCCACACGGGTGTTCGAGGAGCCCATCAGTGGCAGCTTTGAGGCCACCAAGGCGAGCGACTTTGACAAGGACTTGGCCAAGAACATTGAGGGCTTGAGCGACGTCAAGGTGGCCGGCAGCGAGCCCAAAGCGGCGTCATTGTCGAAGGAATACGGGTTCGAAAAGGAGGATAAGAACTTTAACCCCGACAAGTCGTTGGAGGAGGTGTCCAAGTTGCCATTCAAGTTTTTCTCCAAGGCGTTTGGCAAGAAGAGCGACAAGTAGAGATCCCCTTTCTCCCCGGACTGCTGCTTTCTTGAACTCCCCCTTTTTATTCCCCTCCTGGTTCCTCTGTGTTTTTCCCCTCTTGGTGTCGACTGTCCTCCCTGTGTTCTTTTAGATATAGATTATACTTTGATGGTCGAGTGTGCCTGCCAATACATTTATCTTTGTTATGCTTTTAGTGTCAAAAAAGGGAAAGAGGTGCACAAAAAATAAATCCAAATGCAACAAAAAAGAAACTGCTGGTCCCAGGAATCGAACCTGGGTCTAGACGGATTTGTTCTTGCGAACCACAACGGCTTGTACTGACCACTATACTAGACCAGCTATTTTCTAGACTCAGGTGAAGAGCGCAGATTATACCGTGAAATAGATCCTATTTACCACTCATTTAGAGGTGATGTAGTTTATGCGGGGTAGTTGCCTGTGGTACCCAACAACCCCTGTAAGCACAAACTGGGTCTGCTCCTTTCGTGTGGCCTCTGCTCATGGTTGTACTTTGTTATGGCTTTCGCATACATTTTAACAAAATGTTCCGTGTAATAACTTGGTCACAGCGGAAAACGCCCATCTCCTTTCATCTTTTGACGCAATCAGGGTCGAGTCCCAAGGTAGAGGGCTACATTCTGCTGTCTGTATATTGCACTTTCTAGTTCTTTCCTGTTGTTGCCAACGTATCCTTGGCGGAAACATCTCGGGGAACGGTGGTGACTGATACTTTTATTTCATGTCAAGGCGGAACTGTAACATCAAACAGATTCTCCCAGCAATAGTTTTTGTTCAGCAAAGAAAAAGGAGCAGCATGAGGTTGCAGCCGCGCTTCCCCCTGGTCACATTTGCACAGGCTGCCGGGCACTGCCGGGAACTACCAGGAAAGCCTGCGCAAAGAAGGGGAGGGTATGACGAAACGTGAGGTAGTCTACATTAACACACGCTAACCGCTGCTCAACGGACAGCGCCAGAGTGTCATCCTGTTTGAAGTCTGTACGCTGTTGCATGCACCGGACTTGGTGTACAATGTCCTTCCCCCACTCCACAGCCGCATCTCCTGGCCCAAGCTTGACAGAAACATCTTAGTACTCCAAGATACATCCAAGAAGAAGGCAAGAAAAATGCTGCTGTTCCATTCGGCCCAATCCTCATTTGCTCCGCGATGGATGCGAACTAACAAAATAATACTGCAGCCGCTATGCAGAACCAGATGGCACCTGTCTCCGCCACCCCAGCTGTATAAATAGCTGTTCTCATTCCCAGAAGTACCCGATTCTCCTTTTCTTCTTGCACTAATCACCACCACCATCACCATCACCACCATGCTTTTGATTGTGTTTTCAGCACTTTTCCAGCTCACGGCAGCTGTGCACGTGAGTGGAGTCTTTACCTCCATTGACGACTTACACTTTGAGGGACATGGGAATTCCTTGAAAACACCTTATTACGACCTCTGGCGGACTACTCTCTCGTGGAAGTTGGAGGACAGTAAGCACAAACCCGGCGACACCTTCGAGCTCAGAATGCCATGCGTGTTCAAGTTCCTCACCACCCAGCCGGAGTTGGAGTTGGAGGCCAACGGCAATGTCATGGCTCGGTGCGCTCTTTCGCCCGGGGAAGTGCTTCTCCCTCATTCCTCGTTGCAGTGCACTGTCACAAACAAGTTTTTGAACACGGCCCTTACTACGGGCACCATCGAGCTCCCCTTCACTTTCGGCGTGGGCGGCTCGAGAATGAGCAAAGACCTTGAGCACTCCAAGTGCTTCTCTGCGGGCAAAAATACCGTCAAGTTTTACGACGGCGACCACGAATTGAGTATCAACACCTTTTTTGACGGCGGTTCCGTCTTACCGGGCACCGACATCATGTACAACTCCCGCATCATCACTACCTTAAACACCCAACAGCACTATGTCTTGGGTGGTTCCTGCGCGACAGGGCTCATGTCAGGGACCATAGGGTTCAGGGTGCTGGGCCACCAGGGGTCCCTTAAGTGTAAATCTATGAACATGGGCATTACCAACGAGATAAACGACTGGTATTTCCCCAAATCCGTGAGTGACAACTTTCGCTACCAACTGTCATGCTACAAAGATGAGTACGTGGCCACCTACCGTGGCGTCCCCAGTGGGTTCAGACCGTTTGTCGACGGCATGATCGATGTGTTAGTTGGCTACAAGTTGCCTATCCAGTACATCAACTCGTACAGCTGCGGGAGTTATGGCCCTACGGTCGACCACGGTGACAGCGTGGTGTGGGGGGAGTACAAAAACGATCTTGCTGGAGGACACGGGTATAAGGTGGAGCTCACCACCGTGTACTACAAAGGGGCCACTACATCTTTGAGCACCCAAACCTTGAATAAGAGCGAGAAGGTGATCATGATCCACGTTCCAACCTCTACCGCGCCAGATTCCACCGAATCGAGTGCGGACGAGACGATTACCACGAGATCGGAGAACCAACAGAAACTGGTGGAGGCGACCAACGAGGCTCAAGCAAAAGGAACAACAGATATGGCGACAGAAGACATCATCACAGCTAAAGAGGCAAGCACGAAAACCGAGTTCACATACATGGAAGAGACCAGCAACGGTTTCCAGTATACCACCACATGGACCACCACCGACTCCGACGGCAACTCTGAGACTGACTCGGGCATCGTCTCTGTGTCTGGTGACTCGACCACTACCATCAGCACGTTCCCCAACGAGGAGTCGTCTTCTTCTGAGGAGTCGTCTTCTGCTGAGGAGTCGTCATCTACTGAGGAATCGTCTTCCACCGAGGAGTCTTCATCCACTGAGGAGTCGTCTTCTGCTGAAGAGTCTTCCACTGAGGAGTCGTCCTCCACCGAGGAATCGTCTTCCACTGAGGAGTCTTCATCCACTGAGGAGTCTTCCACTGAGGAGTCGTCTTCTGCTGAAGAGTCGTCTTCTTCTGAGGAATCGTCTTCCACCGAGGAGTCTTCGTCCACTGAGGAGTCGTCTTCTGCTGAAGAGTCTTCCACTGAGGAGTCGTCCTCCACCGAGGAATCGTCATCCACTAAGGAGTCTTCATCTACTGAGGAGTCTTCATCCACTGAGGAGTCGTCTTCCACTGAGGAGTCTTCATCCACTGAGGAGTCTTCATCCACTGAGGAGTCTTCATCCACTGAGGAGTCGTCTTCTGCTGAAGAGTCTTCCACTGAGGAGTCGTCCTCCACTGAGGAGTCGTCTTCTGCTGAAGAGTCTTCCACTGAGGAGTCTTCATCCACTGAGGAGTCGTCTTCTGCTGAAGAGTCTTCCACTGAGGAGTCGTCCTCCACCGAGGAATCGTCATCCACTAAGGAGTCTTCATCTACTGAGGAGTTGTCCTCCACTGAGGAGTCGTCTTCTGCTGAAGAGTCTTCCACTGAGGAGTCGTCCTCCACCGAGGAATCGTCATCCACCGAGGAATCGTCTTCCACTGAGGAGTCTTCATCCACTGAGGAGTCTTCATCCACTGAGGAGTCGTCTTCCACTGAGGAGTCGTCCTCCACCGAGGAATCGTCATCCACTGAGGAGTCTTCATCCACCGAGGAATCGTCATCCACTGAGGAGTCTTCATCCACTGAGGAGTCTTCATCCACTGAGGAGTCTTCATCCACTGAGGAGTCGTCCTCCACCGAGGAATCGTCATCCACTAAGGAGTCTTCATCTACTGAGGAGTCTTCATCCACTGAGGAGTCGTCTTCCACTGAGGAGTCGTCCTCCACCGAGGAATCGTCATCCACTGAGGAGTCGTCTTCTGCTGAAGAGTCTTCATCCACTGAGGAGTCTTCATCCACTGAAGAGTCTTCATCCACTGAGGAGTCTTCATCCACTGAGGAGTCTTCATCCACTGAGGAGTCTTCCACTGAGGAGTCGTCCTCCACCGAGGAGTCTTCCACTGAGGAGTCGTCCTCCACCGAGGAGTCGTCCTCCACCGAGGAATCGTCATCCACTAAGGAGTCTTCATCCACCGAGGAGTCGTCTTCTTCTGAGGAGTCTTCTGCTGAGGAATCGTCTTCTTCTGAGGAGTCTTCATCCACTGAGGAGGCTTCATCCACTGAGGAGTCGTCCTCCACCGAGGAATCGTCATCCACTGAAGAGTCTTCTGCTGAGGAGTCGTCCTCCACCGAGGAGTCGTCCTCCACCGAGGAATCGTCATCCACTAAGGAGTCTTCATCCACTGAGGAGTCTTCATCCACTGAGGCGTCTTCATCCACTGAGGCGTCTTCATCCACTGAGAAGTCTTCATCCACTGAGGAGTCGTCTTCTGCTGAAGAGTCTTCATCCACTGAGGAGTCTTCATCCACTGAGGAGTCTTCTGCTGAGGAGTCGTCCTCCACCGAGGAGTCGTCCTCCACCGAGGAATCGTCATCCACTAAGGAGTCTTCATCCACTGAGGAGTCTTCATCCACTGAGGAGTCGTCTTCTTCTGAGGAGTCGTCCTCCACCGAGGAGTCTTCATCCACTGAGGAGTCGTCTTCTGCTGAAGAGTCTTCATCCACTGAGGAGTCGTCTTCTGCTGAAGAGTCGTCTTCCACTGAGGAGTCGTCTTCTTCTGAGGAGTCTTCTTCTAAGGAGTCTTCTGCTGAGGTAACCGAGTACACCACCACGTGGACCACCACCGACTCCAACGGCAACCCTGAGACCGACTCGGGCATCGTCTCTGTGTCTGGTGACTCGACCACTACAATTTCCACGTTCCCCAACAGCGAGTCATCTAGTGTTGCTGTGTGCAAGAGGGACGACCCCAACTGTGGCTCTGGTTCCGAGTACACCACCACATGGACCACCACCGACTCTGATGAAAACCCAGTAACTGAGTCTGGTATTGTGTCTGTCTCTGGCGACATGACCATTACCATCTCGACGTTCCCACAGGATGGCGAAGCCACTCTCTACACCTCCACCTGGACTACCATCGATTCAGGCTCATTCACATCTCAGACACCCGTTACCCCATCGGTTTCGTTGTCACTGGACCACATCAACGCTACCTTATCAACAGTGGCTGTTTCTCATACGGCAAGCTCCTCGGGCACCACAGCCAGGAACAGCGGAGGACCTGAAACTTTGAATTACTACCACCCCTCCTCAGAGAAAAGCCGATGGAGCGGATTAAGCTCTACCTCCTTCTCCACCATCGCGTCTGACGAAACAGCTGCAGCAAACGCGTCTGCCAGTGTCACCACGGTATACTTTGATGGTGCCCCATTGCTCTCTCCTGCGAAACCGGCTGCTCCCTTGTGGGTGTTAATGCTCAATCTTTTCTTTTTCTAGAAAAGTTGACACCACCTCCTTTAGTTATACCTTAGTTTAGTTATAGAACACTGATTGCTTATTTCAAACTCTTTCCTTGTGCGATCCCTCCCTTACGTAAGCTGTGGAGACCTCGAGAAAATAAAGAAAAGTGGACACATGAATTATTTCCCTTTTTTCATCCACCACCATTGCCAGCAACAGCAGCAACAACTCCACTATTACCATCTGGAACACCTCATGATGAAGCTTCTTTCTGCAATTGCCGTAGCTGCGTCGTTCTTTTTCTTTTTCTTCAACACCGCCGTCGCCGCAGGCACTGGCGGCACCACCGAGAACCCGCCCATCACCTCCAAGGTCTTTTTTGACATCGAGGAAGACGGCAAGGCCATTGGCCGCATCGTCATTGGATTGTTTGGCAGCGTTGTCCCCAGGACCGCCGAGAACTTCCGTGCCTTGGCCACGGGCGAGAAGGGCATTGGCCCCAAGACCGGCAAGCCATTGAGCTACGAGGGCACCGTGTTCCATCGCGTGATTAAAAACTTTATGATTCAGTCTGGCGACTTTGAGACAGGCCAGGGCTACGGCGGCGAGAGCATCTACGGCAAGAAGTTTGAGGACGAGAACTTTCAGTTGAAGCATGACCGGCCCTACCGGTTGAGCATGGCAAACTCGGGCAAGAACACCAACGGGTCCCAGTTTTTCATTACCACCGTGGTCACCAAGTGGCTCGACGGCAAGCACGTTGTATTTGGCGAAGTCTTGGAGGGCAAGGACGTGGTGGACTACATTGAGCGCGCCAAGACCGGCAGAGGCGACCGTCCTGTGAAGGAAATCAAGATTGCTAAATCTGGCGAGATCGAGCTCACCAAAGAGAAGGCCGAGGCTGAAGTTGACGTCAAGAAGGACGAATTGTAATCCGCGTGCATATCAATACATCCCTGTATGCAATTAGTACATATAAACTCTCTTGCCCTTTTGTTCTTCTTACTTGCTTATTGCCACCTCCGGGTTGACTTTTGCGCCCAACATCTCCACCGTCGACCCCTTGCCGTAGAGTGGGATGTCGTCGATGTACACCTGGTCCTCCGAGTCATACACGCCGTTGAGCAAAGTATCAAACGCCCCCTGGGTGATATCTATCCTCGAGTTCGAGCGCACGAGCTGGGCGGTGGACGCCGTGGCAACCAGTGGAGTGGCAAAGATCGGTGTCATCGTGTTGGCCGTGGTGTTCGATACCGTCATTGATGTTGATTTAGCCAGCTCCAGCTTGGTACCGCTGTGGATCGAGTTGTTGTACGAGTGCCCCCCGTCGGAGATGTGGTAGCTCGTCATATCGTTGAGCAACTCCGTCGACCGTTTCAAGCTGTGTACGCTGGCCAAGAGCCGGCTCGCCAACACATCGTAGATACGCGGCGCCTGGTACACATTGGCGCCCACAGTGTAGTAGTCTTGCATTACCACCGCCGTGTGCGGATCGAGGCGCTTCTGCTTGCGTATTATCCAAAAGTCGGGCTCGCGCACGTACGCCACGACAAACTCAATACCCGTCATCTCGGCGAGCCGGTGCTGGAAGTACTGGTGAAAGGTCACTCCCGCGGGAATCTGGATCTGCTGGTACTGGAACTGCATGAGTAACACCTGGTTATTGGACGTGCGGTCGTAAAAGGGCGACAAGGCAAAGTACTCGAGCACGTTGGTGGTGTTAAGTCCGCGCTCCTGGATAAACTCGGGCGATTTCCACTGGATCTCGTCAAGCGCCTCCATGGTGGTGGTAGTGGTGGTAGAGGTAGTGCTGTTGTTGTTGTTATTTGTGGTGGTGGTGGTGGTGGTGGTGGTGGTGGTGGTGTGGACAGTGTTGGGGAAAGTGTCTATTTTTTCTACGGGTTTATTTCTTGGTGTCTATGATATACCTGGCTAACTCCTGCGCTAACCACTGGGCCTCGGCCGCCATCTCCTCCAGGGTGCGCTCGCGCCTCTCCGGCTGGTCAAAATCTTTGCTGTGGTCATGCTGGAACTGCTCCTTCCGTGCAGCAAACTCGACGTAGTACTTTTCCAAGTCGACATTCTCCAACTTTGTGTAGATAGAGTCACCAAACCCGTCGGCGTTGCTGCGTGGGATGATGTGTGTGTGCAAGTGCGGCACGCTCTGGCCAGACTCGGGCCCGTCCTGGATGGCAATGTTCAAACTGTTGGCACCATACTGCTTCTCGATGAACTTGTGCACCAACTGCAACGTGTTCATATAGTCGAGCGACTCCTCTGGGGTCAAGTCAGAAAACCGGAGCACCGAGGTGCGGAGGGGAATCACCAACACGTGTCCTGGAACAAGCGGCCTGAGGTTGACAAGCGCGTACGAGTACTGGGACTTGAAAAACACCTGCAGGGTCACAAGAAACTTGCAAAAGAAAATGGGCTCGGCTGAAGACATGGTGGAGACGCTAGTGAGAAGCAGTAGCTCTTCCCCTTTTTTCGTTCCCCTGATGGTGTAATCAGAATGAGGGCAGCACCCAGCAGCACCAAAGAGCTGCGCAGAACCAGAGATATATACAGCCACTCCATCAGCCCCACTGTTACACTGGCTACACTGTAGCTACAATGTGGAGTGCTCCTTACCCCTTTTGTGGCCGCCATGTCTCCCGCCTCCCCTCCATCACGTGACCTCATGGTTGTGCCTCGGATGTGTTGGGATAGGAGCAACGTTCAGCCTCCCCAAGCAGGAAACCAGACGCGACCCACTACGCCGCTTCCAACAGAAAACAAAAGAAACGCAGCCCAGAGAAAACGACAGAACAGAGATGTTTCTTTCCAAAAAAACTGTGGCGAGATATCGAACCACTTCATGCCACCACGTCTACCCAGAAAAAGGAGGGGGGGGGGGCGAGGACGCAGACACCACAAGGGTGGCCTCTCGCTTAAAAGTTCATTCTATCATAGCTACCTTTTAATCTATACAAAACGCGTAGCAGTTCTAAAATAGCACACTACTTAGCTCAGTGGTTAACCTTGGAAAAGTACTCCTTGGACTCCTTGACCTCGGGCTTGATGGTCTCGGCACCGGGCTGCCAGTTGGCAGGGCAAACCTCACCGTACTTCTCGGTGAACTGGAAGGCTTCCAACAATCTCAAGGACTCTTCAACTGATCTGCCGACAGGCAAGTCGTTGATGGTAATCTGTCTCAAAATACCCTTGGGGTCAATCAAAAAGATGCCTCTCAAGGCAACACCCTCTTCCTCGATCAACACGCCGTAGTCCTTAGACAAGGTGTGGTTGGTGTCGGCCAACAAAGGGATGTTGATGGGGCCCAAACCGCCGTCCTTTCTGGCAACGTTGGTCCACGCCAACAACGAGTACTCAGAGTCGGTGGAGGCAAACAACACCTCGGCATCCTTGTCGGTGAACTTCTTGACGGCTTCGGAGTAGGCAATGATCTCGGTGGGGCACACGAAGGTGAACGCCAAGGGAATGAACGCCAACAAGACCCACTTGCCCTTGTACTGTTCCAAGGAGATTTCCTCAAACACACCGTCGACGACGGCGGTCTTCTTGAAGGTGGGTGCGGGTTTCTGGATAACTGGAGCCATTGTAAATGTAGATCTGGTAGAGAACTGGTTGGTTGATACGAAGAAGGGGAAAGGAGAAGAACAGCAACAGAAAAGGAGAAGAGGGAAAAATCCTACTTCAAGGGAATCGGTGGCTCCTTATATACCCGGATTTTTTTCTTCACCCTCCGGTCTTTGAATCGCTTTTGTCATATGAAAAAAAGGAGCCACCACGGAAAACGGGTCTAGACACCCAGGCGAATTACTAAGAAAAAGGCTCGAAAGACAAACGGCGCACACCCTGCTTACAACGATTCCAGTGCCACATCGGAGTATATCGACGATCTGCCCAATCAGGGTAGTCCAGCGGAGGAAGGAGGACGTTGCACACGGGCAAATGTCTCCCTGGTAGCCCCCCTGGTAGCCCCCCTGGTAGACTCCCTCTTTCTCTTTTTGCTTTCCTCCTCCACCCCTTCATGTCTCTCCGCGCCAAACATAAAAAAGACTCGCCTGGAAGCGGAACGAGAAAAACAGAGCGGCAATTCGTCGGACACCTCCGGAGACGCCACAGTTGCTTATGTAAGCACAACCATATTTGTACCGGGGAGAAAGGGAGAGCAGCCTGGGGAGAGCTGCCCAGTGCTCATACACATACACACGCCAGCCCCTGCCACCAAAAACCGTGAGATTGCTAATTGCTATGAATCGAGCCCGCTAATAGTACGAATATCCCATACGCCACCTGCCCCCTTACGCACGTCTCTTCTTGACCCGGTCCCACACTGTAGTCGGCTTCCTCTTTCTACTCGTCTCGCTGAGCTTCTGGTTGTTGAACATGCTCCAGTCCTCGCCGGCGAACTGGTTCTGCATGTCGCGCTGCTGCTGCTGCTTGGTCTTCTTGGTCTGCGTTGTGGGCAACCGTGTGAAGTTGGCCTCCTCGTACGCCTGGATCTCGGCCTCTTTCTTCTTATCGTGCGCCGTCTTTACGCCGCCGCGGCCGTGGTTGACAATGGTCGACCCAATGGATGCTTCAGTGGTGGGCATATCGTTCTGCTCGGCAAGGTACTCCTCCATGCTCTGCAACTTGCGCGTGCGCGTGCCGGTCCTGTCCTTGGCTTCAGGGTGGGGCTGCGCCGCGGCTGGGGGAGCCACGGCAGAAATCTTGGGGGGGCGGTACTTGTCGCCAGAGGCAGCGTAACCAGCACCAGCACCAGCACTGGAGGCGCCACGACCATCCTTTTTGCCACCAGGAGCCATCTTTGCCAATGCACTGGCATCGGGCCGGTACTGTAGATCGTCATCAGACTCATCAGACCCATCGCCCTCATCCTCATCGGATTCTTCATCGGCCTCATCGGCCTCGCCATTCCGGTTGATGCTCTGCTCCGCCTTGGCTTCGTCGGCCTCCATTCTGCTGTACGCACGCACCATTTTGTCCAACTGGTACGTCAACTTCTTCTCCAACGGTTTGACGCCCTTTTCAAGCGCCACCCGCTGCACTATACTTCTCCGGATCGCCTCGGCGCGGTCTTGCTCTACCGCATCGCCACTCTCCATGCGCTCTACTTGCAACAACACTACCAAGGACAAGTTGTTGATGTACGCTGTCAACGCCTGGTTCTTGAGCGCGAGCAACGACACCCCTTCCAACTCCTTCTGGCCCGTCTTGGCAAGCAAGCTGGCAACTATTTCGGGTATGTCTGAGGTTGCGGTTTCCGTGTATGCTATGAGGTCGTCTACCAACAGTCTCGCCGCCTTAACGGACGTTATAATCTCTTTGAGCAATGTGTCTGCTTGTGACATGATGGGGAAGAGGCACTGTTGTACGGGTGCTTTTGCTTTTGATGCTTTTGCTTTTGACGCTTTTGCTTTTGATGCTTTTGCTTAAAATTTTTTTCTGCTTCTTTTCTTTGGGCTATCAAAACAGCCTTTCCTCATCGCAGAACAAGGATTTTCTTCCATCTGTTTACCACCTTCACAACCAATCCACCAGTCCCCTTTTCCCACATGCCTCAGAACGAATATATCGAGCAGCACATAAAGCAGCACGGTCGCCGATTAGACCACGAGGAGAGGCTCCGCAAGAAGCAGGCGAGAGAGGGCCACCGGGTGGCCAAGGACGCACAAACCTTGAAGGGGTGGCGCGGTAAGCAGTTTGCCAAGAAGCGGTATGCCGAGAAGGTGGCCATGAAGAAGAAGATCAAGGCGCACCAGGAGTCTAAGGTCAAGACCCCAAGCGCGCCCGTGGAGGGCGAGGCCTTGCCCACGTACCTTTTGGACAGGCAGACCAACAACACCGCCAAGGCCATCAGCACCAGCATCAAGCAGAAGCGGTTGGAGAAGGCCGACAAGTTTGCCGTGCCCTTGCCCAAGGTCAGGGGGATTTCCGAGGAGGAGATGTTCAAGGTGATAAAGACGGGCAAGTCCAAGACCAAGAGCTGGAAGCGCATGATCACCAAGCACACATTTGTGGGCGAGGGGTTCACGAGAAGACCCGTCAAGATGGAGCGCATTATCAGACCCGCGGCCTTGCGCCAGAAGAAGGCCAACGTCACGCACCCGGAGTTGGGCGTCACCGTGTTTCTCCCGATTTTGGGCGTCAAGAAGAACCCGCAGTCGCCCATGTACACCCAGTTGGGCGTGTTGACGAAGGGTACCATCATTGAGGTGAATGTCAGCGAGTTGGGATTGGTCACCGCAGGGGGCAAGGTCGTATGGGGCAAGTACGCCCAGATCACCAACGAGCCCGACAGAGACGGATGCGTTAATGCGGTCTTGTTGGTGTAAATGGGGCTGCTTTGGGGGGGCCTTTCTCTTTTTCTTCTTCTACAGTACATTTATCGTTTATTGTTTATTCAACTTTTGACAACACAGAACACGTTTCAGTACAGCCCCTCCTTATACAAACTCATTGTCAAACAAGTCACAGCAGACGGTATCCGTCTTCCCGATCGAGCGGTAACCGCAGTTCAAGATAAGCTTGGCGTGCTCGCGAATCACCTCCCACTGCGACTTCATGAGCTTGGTGCCCACGAGAAAACAGAGCCCCGAGATGTTCTGCTTGTTGGAAATCACCGGAAGGAGGTCACAGTACTTGGAAATCACGTCGGTGTGAGACTTGCCGCGATAGGGGTGCAAGTTGAAGTCCTTGTGCAAGTTCACCTTGCGCAAGTTGGTGACAAACTCCTGTTTTACACGGTACAAGTACAGCTGCCCGTCCTCGGCGCTCAACTGCACCAACTCGTCGTAGTTTTTGAGTGGCAGCCCCGTGGTGTCCTTGTACCGCTGGCTCTCGATGCCACAGGTGGCGAAACAAAAGCACCACAACACCAACGTAGCCATGCTCACGGCAAACATCGAGTCGTAGTAGTCGGCGTTGGCGTGCCACTCAAGGTACCGGCCCTCCTCGTCAAAAACCACCTGCCAGAGAAGCAAGTAGCAGTACACGATACCCCGAATATTTTCCACCTTCCTGACCTTGGCAAAGATGTTCACGAGCTTCTGCTGCACCGCATTGTGGTCCCGCTTGGTGGCGTCCACACTTTGGTTAGCGGGCGAGCCGCCGTAGATGGCCACGTCATAGTTGTTGATGTCGGGCAACCCAATGATCTGGGTGAGGTGGAGGATGGCCATGGGCACATCCTGGTTGGGCATGTTGAAGATGGTGGTGCGCTCATGCTGGTGGTACGTCTGCATCAACTCAAAGTTCCAGTTGTCAAACGCGCGCATGAGCATCTCCTTCCACACAGCGCTGTTGTTCTGGGTGGCTTTCACCAACGATGACGTGTTCTGCAAGTCCATTTGCTGCATCTGGTACATCAACGATATCAATCCCGCGAGCAAGATCTTTTTCGTAAACAATGACTTGTTGGCAAACTCCACCGCGCGGTACGGCTTGAGCAACTTCTTCAACACGCTCAAAAAGCTGTCAGTCTTGAGTTTCCGCTTCTTCGTGTCCTGTAGCCGTTTCAGCCGCTTCATCACCTTCTTGAATGATCCATTCACCTCCTGCGACTCCCACAAGTCGTCCTCGCAGGGAAGGTTCAACAACTGCAACTGGTGGAAGAGGATCTGCGGGTTGTGCCGGAACTTGACATAGTCGGTGATATCGAGGTAGAAGGTCATAAACGTAATGCGCTTCATCGACTCCAGCTCCACCCACTTGGCAAACATCTCCTGGTCGCGTGCGGTGTCGGTATCGGCAGCCTCGGCGGCCTCGGCAATGTCCGAGTCCTCGCCTGCACTCGAGGTGTTCGCAGAACCGGGTTTTTTGGATGCGGTGGGATTCCCGCCCAAGATGGGCGACCGCCGCAAGAGCTGAACCGTGGTCCCGTGGTGCAAGTGTCCCCTTTCGTGCATGCGCCGCGTGAGGAAATTCTTCTCGATCCACTCCAACAAGTTGAGCGACTGCAATGTCCAGAGCTGCACGGGCGTCTTAAAGTCCTCGTGCTCAAAAATGGCAAACCGCAACGGCTTCGCGAGCGTTAGTGTGAGCTTGAAATCGGGCGACTTTTTGTATTGCGCGGCAAGTGCCTCCGCTTCCTCAGGGAAACTGTACCGGGCGCCCACGAGGACCATGGCCACGAGGAGCAACGGCTCGGCATACCGCGTGTCAAACGACGGCTTGTGGAGAAACGAAAACTGCGGGTGGAAAACCTTCCAGTACGTAAACACATACAACGACAACCGGTCTTCAAGCTCCCACTTTTCCAGTGGGTCAAAAAACTGCTGGATGTCGTTGCGCAGAAGCAGCACCGCCTTCAACATGGAATCAACAATACCACGGTCGATGTAGTACTGCTTGTGCTTCTCGAGGTTGCACTTTTCCGCGTGGTGGATGAGCCGCAATTCCTCCGAGTTGAACACTTCGGACGCCATCTCGCTGCTCTCGGCAGTGTTGGTGGGCGACGTTGAGCTCACCGAAAGGCCAAGCCCAAACGGGTGCGTGTCGCTAAAACTGCTGCCGTTCTTACGCGGGAAGCTCTTGAACAAGTCATCAAGGGGGTTCTCGTCGTTGGAAAACACGTTGTAGTCGATGGGGTGCCCAAAGTCCAAGTCTACGGGGATGTTCATGTTCTGCACCTGCTCAGCCGTGGGCGAGAGCTGCGACCCGCTGAATGGGGAGGCATTGCCTGCAGTTACGCCGGTGCCTGCACCTGCGCCTGCACCTGCACCTGCACCTGAACCAGCACCGCTTCCCTGTGGTGTATGGTTGAACTTATCGGGAACAGAGAGCCCTACCGCCTCGTTAAACATGGCCGCGAGCAAGTCGTTCTGGGGAATGGCAGTTCCATACGTCATACGCAACGAGCTGAGGTCGTGGTTGCTTGTAAGCGAAGTTAGATGGTTGCTTGTAAGTGGAAACAGAGGAGACGACTGCTGAGATGATTGGGGATGCAGCGGCGCGTATTGCACGGGAGCCTGTGGCTGCTGTGACGGGGGTAGTGGCGGTTGCTGCTGCTGAAGGTCTCCTTGTGGTGGTGGCAACTGCGGTGGCAGCATGTGGTACGGCAATACGGGCTGGTTGGGATACTGTTGTGGGAGCACCGAGGAGGTGGAGTAGAACAGTTGCTGTGGTTGCTGGAGCGAGGGCTGTTGTAGTGGCTGTTGTGATTGGTATTGAGGCTGTAGCTGCGGTGGCAATAGCAGTTGTTGCTGTGCCAGTGCTAGTGCCAGTACCAGTGGTGGTTGCTGTGGTAATTTCTCGGTAGGGAGGACCATCCCCGTACCATCCAATGGCATGCTGTTTCCCAGTATGACCTCTATATCCCCCACAATGCTGCTCTTCCTCCGCTTAATAGGATGTCCGTTATCCATGGCGTCCAACTCCTGGTGTCTTCTAATGTGCCGCTCCTTCAAGTCGCGCCGCACAAACGTCTTGCCGCACTTTTGGTTGGTGCCGTTGTAGTCCACCACGTAGTCGCACGTAAACACCTCCTTGGGCTCGTGGTTTAAGTTGTGGCGGGCCAAGTGGTCCGACCGGCTGAACACCTTGTTGCAGTGCTGACACGGGAACCGGCCCAACGACCGCTTCTTTTTCCTTCTCGCCGTTCCCGAGGATGGCGATGGCGTCATCATGGCGGTCTGCTCGTCAGGCGTATCGGACGAAGATGACATGGTGCGATAGGGAGAAGTGGATGGGTGCAGTGATTGGGTGGTGCAGTGGTGCTTATGGTGTATTCCGTTTTATGGTGCTTGTGGCGTGGATGCGGGCCAGCTAAAGGGGGTCACTCGCTCAGGTGGTGTGTCCGTATTGTTTATTTGTCTGTCTGTTTTCGAGTGTCGGTTGCGGGAAAGACAATCACACAGGCAGGGGAGAAGAGAGTGAGAGGAAGAGAAACAGCAAAGGGGGAAAATTTTTCACCCTGCTTTTGAGGCTCGGGAAGCACCGACATGAGGCTGAACCCCAAAACATGCGGAGTTGCAGGTGAATGTGAAAAAGCGGTACTTACCATATGTTCCCCCGCCGTGTGTTCCCCCGCCGTGTGCTCCCCCGCCGTGTGTTCCCCCGCCGTGTGTTCCCCCGCCATGTACTCTTATCGGGAAGAGGCTGTGCTAGTTCCAGCTAGTAGCCATAGGCCTACCGCTAAGACTAAAATGTCGTCCGGTGTAAGCCCGCAAGCTTAGTCTTTGCATATCGTAATTTTTGTGTCCTGCACCTATATGCTATACAATCTCATTGACAAACCGGTTGTGCAAAACGTGGTCGACGGGGAGGTACCGGTTGATGTTGATGACGTTGACATCATCATTAAAACGGAGCGACTTGAGCATGCTTCCCGAGTCCTCTGACGAGAGGGTGAGGGCATAGATGGCGCGCGGGTCGACCTCTTGCATGGCCGCATCTTGGATGGGACTGCCGTCGCCAACGGCGCCGGCCATCTCCACATCGTGACGGCCACCAGTATCCTTCTCTTTTTCTTCCTCCTCTTCATCGTCGTCGTAACTGATGACATCCTTGCTGAAGTAGCTGACAAACCGCTTGTAGTTCATTAAAAAGCCATTTTGAAGGAGGAGATTCGCCACGCTCGACCCGTTGAAATAGTCGAAAAAGTACTCCTCCTCGTAGTACTTGTAGTTATCCGCCTCGAGCCGCCACACCCTGTAGTACTTCTCGTAAAGCCCTGGACTATCTAGGCTGTTGCCAGGGGTGTTGAGGTTCAATACGTTAGAGAAATAGTCCACCAACGCCTCCAACCGCGTCTCCTCGTACTTTTCCACAAAACAGCTGCGGATGGCGTCGACGATCTGGGCGCGGTTACGGTGGTTGATGATCTTGACGCAGAACTGGTCAATGTCCTCGTTCTGCACAATGGTATTGACCACATAGTTCTTGATCTCGGCAAACTTGTCGTCGTGCACCGCCAGGGGATAAAACTCGTAGATGAGGTTGCATATCTTATCCTTGGAGAGCTGGAGCGCCGTATCGTAGCTGCCGTAGCTGCTGACGCTGCTGTTCCGGCTGCCGCCACCACTGATACTGCCGTTGAAACTACCAAAGATGCTGCTGCCAATACTGCTGCTGCTGCTTCGCCTTCTCTCCTCGGCGAAGCTGCTGGTTCGCTTCAACGACGGCTTGGGGGCGTCTATGGGGATAAGGATGGGGCTGGGTGGTAGGAAAAAGTCGTGGTCGGACTCGATGACGTCGTCGTCGTCGTCGTCGTTGTAGTCATCATTGTTGTCGTATATCAGATCGCCATAAAGTTCATACGCCTCCACCTCGTTGTAGGAGATGGTCCCAAGCTGAATCGTGAGGTTCAAGCCGTGCTTTATTAGGGCTGTGGTGTCTACAAGGTGCTCGTGGTCGCACTGGTTGAACGGGAACTGGATATATACCGACCGTTTCTTAGTCAGCATGGTGTCCTGGTGTTGGTGTTGGTGGTGGTGGTGGTGGTTGTTGCTGTCGTGCCCCCCTTCCCAGCAACTCCGTCCGCCTGCTCCATATATATAGTGCACCCTTAGTAATGGTACATTTTCTGCTTACTTTTTTTCGGCGGCATTGCCTGATGCGTGGGTGCCAAAGCAGTAATTCCGAGCGCTGGTGCACCACGGGGCCTCTCTGTGTGTGTCATCCCGCTCACGTGGGGTAGGGAAAAAAGGGAAAGAAGCATGTGGATGTCACCCACATGAAACAAAAGGTTTTGCTAGGGTTACATGGGTCTGGGGGTAAAGTGGTACGACTTGGTGTCCCCTAGGGAATGGATAATCTTGGTCAAAGGAGAAAGCAAGGATAGATAGCTTGTGCTTGTGGTCAGTAGTGGGTCTCACGAGCTTTTAAATACTATTTGATGACGTTGTGCCCGTTTTCTCCCTAATTTCGCGCAAAAAAATGCAACATTAAAGTTGGGGGAGGGGTGCTCGCAAGACGATTAAGCAGAACCTGCCCCTGGAGAAAGGAAACTGCTTCTACATACGCACCGAGTACCTTGATCAACTAATCGCCCACCCTCTGCTCCTACGCGTCTTTCTTTTGACGATATCTCACACGGTCGTGTCCTCTGGCTAATCTCAAAACGACACGTACAGAAAGAAAGAGAAAAAAATTTCTTTTCTTCTCGCGCTCCTTTCCCCTTCTGTCTACACCTTCGTATCAACCACAGCGAAAAAGATACCGGGATCCATTAAACCTTTGAAAGTTTAGCTACTCTTTTTCTTTTAGCAGTAGCAGCAGAGCCACGCACGCGCCACCACACAGACCATGTTTTCCACACGCAACTTCCGCGTGCTTATCGCGGTGCTCGCGATCTTTGCCATTGTCTCGTTCTTTGCCACGTCCCAGAACTCGTTCCGCGGCGTGCAGCAGATTAAGCCTGCGGTGAACGACTTGGACGTCAACACCTTGCAGGGCACGCCACACAGCGGCACCAAGCCCCCCTACGGCCAGCAAGACCCCAAAAAGGTCTATGCCGAGAAGCTCGGCAACAACCCCAGCGAGCAGGACAAGGCCGATCAGAAGGCGTCCGAGGACGACATTGACCACGACACGGAGGATGTGGTTGACGACCCCCCCAAGCCCGTTGTCCCTAATGGAAACGGCAAGCCAGCGGCACAGCCAGCTGCCCAAGCAGGCGCCAAGGCCAAGGGCGAGTCTCTCGCTCAGAAGATCACCTCTCCCAAGCAGGCACCCATGAACGACTGCAACAAGGTCGAGTACGTGGTGATGATCGACGCTGGGTCTACTGGGTCGCGCGTGCACGTCTATGAGTTCAATACGTGCACGCAGCCGCCCAAGTTGCTCAGCGAGACGTTTGAGATGTTGAAGCCCGGGTTGTCGTCGTTTGACACCGACACCGTCGGCGCCGCCAAGTCGTTGGACCCGTTGATGGAAAAGGCACTTGCCAAAGTACCCAAGGACAAGCAGGGGTGCACGCCCGTGGCCGTCAAGGCAACAGCCGGGTTGCGATTGTTGGGCCAGGAAAAGTCCGACGCCATTCTTCAGGAAGTCAGAAGACACTTGGAAGTGGACTACCCCTTTGCTGTGGTGCCCGACGCCGGGATTGAGATTATGGACGGCAAGGACGAGGGCGTGTATGCGTGGATCACCGCCAACTACTTGCTTGGCAACATTGGCAACAAAGAAAAGTTGCCCACCGCGGCCGTGTTTGACCTCGGCGGCGGGTCCACCCAGATTGTATTTGAGCCTGAGTACAAGGACAACGAGGTACCCGTGGAGGGCGAGACCAAGTACACGTTTACGTTTGGCGAGCACGAGTTTACTTTGTACCAGTTTAGCCACTTGGGCTACGGGTTGATGCAGGGCAGAAACAAGATCAACAGCTTGGTGTTGAAGAGCAAGATGGATGGGTTGTCATTGACCAAGTACACCAAGAAGGAGGCCAAGGAGGCTAAAGCAAGCATGGAGATCACCAACCCCTGCATCCCGCCCGGGGTGGTGGCCAAGGATGTGCAGGTGGAGTTTGGCAACGACGAAGTGTACGTGGTGAACATGAAGGGCCCCTCTGTGGCTGCTGGCGCGCAGTGCCGCATGCTTGCTGAGAAGGTGTTAAACAAGGACGCCGAGTGCAAGTCCAAGCCATGCTCATTCAACGGCATCCACCAGCCCTCCTTAACGCGCACGTTCAATAGGGACTCGGACATGTTTGTGTTTTCGTACTTTTACGACCGCACCAGCCCCGTGGGCATGCCCTCGTCGTTCACGGTGGACGAGTTGAAGGACTTGGCCAAGGTGGTGTGTAACGGCGAGACCCTTTGGAAAGACGCGTTGCTTGACGACCACGTCAAGGAGTTGAACGGGGAGCCCCAGTGGTGCCTCGACTTGAGCTTCATCACCGCAATGTTGCACACAGGCTACGATATTCCTTTGAGCAGAGAGTTGCGCACCGCCAAGACCATCGACAACAACGAGTTGGGCTGGTGTCTCGGCGCGTCGTTGCCCTTGTTGGACAAAACAAACGCAAAGTGGAAGTGCAGAGTCGAGAAGCAGGTTAAGTGAAGGGGTAAGTAGTGTAGGGAAGAGAAGGCAAGGGAAGGAAAGGGCTCACACCTTAAACCAGATTTTTCCGATAGTATAAAGAACAAGAAAATACGATCAACGAGCGGGAGTGAAAACAACCAGCGTGGCAAAGCTTGTCTGGGGCACACCCCCCTCTTGGGTTCTTCGGAGAAGCGATGGGGTTGCGTCAGCCGTGAACCTGTATCTCCGAGCATCCGCCTCCTGCCACCCGCCATCCGCTCTGCCCTTCCTCTCCGCCCCTCCCCTCTTGCCCAACAAAAGGGGTATTTCCGAGAGAACAGGAAATGCGCACCACCCCCTTCTCCCACCCCAATCTCCGCCTTGTTCCACACCCGTTCCGCACTACTGTTTTCTTGCTTCTTTCCGTGCCGTTGAGGGCTGAATCACGCGGCAGGTTTTTTCTTCTTACATCACGCTCCTACCTGCATTTCTAAGCGACGGGTTTCTTTCCCCCCTCCTCCTTTCCAAACAACAAGAGACCCAGCCTATCGGCACATCCCTCATCAGTAGAACGTTTTGTTTCTGAATGCACTGCAAAGGGGATACCATTAATATTCACAACAACAGCAACCGAAGAGGCGCAGATACCAGCAGTCTCAATAGTCCACCACTGTGCTTGCTTTCAGTTATTCCACCCTCTTTCCCAGTCCTTGCTTTTCCCACACTGGCTCAAATTTTTTCCACTAATTTATTCAACTGCGATGTCGGAGCCCACACAGAGCCAACTAACAAGACAGATGCACAGCCTCCACCACCAGGATAGCGTGCAAACACTCACCAATATGTCCAGTGGCAAGAAGCCCGTGTTTTCCACGTCAAGCTCGTCGTCTTCGATCTCGACAAACTCTACGGAGACGGGCGGAGGCGCAGGATGCATCCAAACAACAGCACATACCACCGCACCCACAGCAGCACCAACATCACCAGCGGCGCCAGCGGTGGCGGGTCCTGCAGCAGCTGCGGTAGCTGCATCCATACTCTACGACCACAACGGTGCCAACAGAACTAACAACGACCACAGCAACAGCTATAGCCACAGCAACAGCTACAGCCACAGCCACAGCAACCTCACCAACCACATTAGTCACAACGGCATCCACCCACCGCGCAACACCCACCTGCACTCGACCTCTTCGTTGGCGCAGCCTCAGCCCCAGAACATGTCCACGCCGTCGTCGTTCCGCCGCAAGAACAGTATCCAGCGCTACAACCGCAACACCTTCAACGGCATGGCTGCGCCCAGCACCAGCAGCTCGCCCAAGGAGATGTTCCAGCGCGAGCCGCCCAAAATACACTCCAAGTTGTACTGCGAGGATATGGCCGATGCGGGGGAAATGGGAAACAAGATGGCGAAGGAGGTGCTCTCGCGACTCTCTTCAGATGACTTGCGGTCGGTGCGCAGCCACACCCAGCTCGCTGAGACTGCGAACGGAGTGCGAATGTTGGCCAAGAACCTCTCGCGCGCCACAATCCAGTTGGACGTCAAGGCGCTCATGATTGTGACCAAGGCGCGCGACAATGCGTTGATCTATTTGACACGAGAGGTGGTGGAGTGGATCATGGAACAGCACCAGGATATCACCGTGTATGTCGATTCGAAGTTGCAGCACTCGGCACGGTTCAATGCGCCAGAGATTATCGCCAAGATCCCGCGCGCCGCGCGCCAGTTGAAGTACTGGACCAAGAAGTTGGCGTTACGCAGCCCCGAGATCTTTGACCTTGTGGTGACGTTGGGCGGCGACGGCACTGTGTTGTATGTGCTGAACTTGTTCCAGCGGATCGTACCGCCGGTGTTGTCGTTTGCGTTGGGTTCGCTCGGGTTCTTGACCAACTTTCCATTTGACGTGTACAAGGAGCGCGTGAACCACTGTATCGCGTCGGGGGTCAAGGCCAACTTGCGCATGCGGTTTACGTGCCGGGTGCACACCGCGGAGGGCAAACTCTTGTGCGAGCAACAGGTGTTGAACGAGCTTGTGGTGGATCGCGGGCCTTCACCATTTCTCACCCAGTTGGAGTTGTACGGCGACGGGTCATTGCTCACCATTGCCCAATCGGACGGGTTGATTATCGCCACGCCCACGGGGTCCACGGCGTATTCGCTTTCCGCCGGTGGGTCGTTGGTGCACCCTGGGGTGTCGGCCATTAGCGTCACGCCCATCTGTCCACACACACTCTCGTTCCGGCCCATCTTGTTGCCGGACAGCATGTTCCTCAAGATCAAGGTGCCCACGGGCAGCCGATCAACGGCCTGGTGCTCGTTCGACGGAAAGGTGCGCACCGAATTGCAGATGGGCTACTACGTCACGGTGCAGGCGTCGCCATTCCCCTTCCCAACCGTGATCTCGTCGCGCACGGAGTACATTGACTCCGTGTCGCGCAACTTGAACTGGAACGTGCGCGAGCAGCAGAAGCCGTTCAGCAGCTACTTGACGGCGGATTCAAAAAAGCTACACTCGCAGGACTTGGAAAACTTGCACATCTCGGACCAGGTGGAGGAGTTTGACATCAACTACAGCGACGGGGAGAATGACAGTTTCTCCACCTCGCCCTCGGACGAGAGCGAGGACTTTGCGTTCCTCCCCTCGAGCAATGGCACCCAGACGCCGGCCAATATGTCGTACGCCAACTCCGACGACCGGTGCTGCTATGCCCACCCACACGCGCGCATCAACTTTAATGATAAATAGGGAATGTCATTGATAACAAAGGCAGTGATGAGAAATAGTGAAATGCTACCATATGTTTTTGAGTTCAGTATGACTCTTTTTTTCTTTTTTTCTTGCTTTTCTTTTTCTGCACAACTTCCCTTTTGGGAATAAAATTGCTTTTTCCTTCTCCTCTACCTTTTCTTTCTTTTTGTTCTTTGTACTTCTATCTGTTCTCGGTAGACACACGCCCCAACACTGCCCACACTAAAAAAGAAAAAACGGATGAAGCAAATATAAAAAATTTTCTCTAACCAAAAAAATTTGCCAGTTCTTGATTCCTTCCAATTCACGTTAGAAGAAGCAACAGTAATATGGCTGATATCAATCAACAGATGAACAACTTGAGTGTCCAGGATGGTAACCAGGGCAACTCACAGCAACAGCAGCAAGGTGGTCAGGGTCAGGGCCAAGGCCAGGGGCGCAGACAGTACGTCCCTCCTCACATGAGAGGCAAGCCCCAGGGCAGCGGCCAGCAGGACGACTCCATTTTCGGCGGGTCCAGAAGAGGCGGGTACCAGTCCAACGGGTTCGGTGGCGGCAGAGGTGGCTACCAGTCCAACGGGTTCGGCGGCGGCAGAGGTGGCTATAGTGGCAGCAGAGGTGGTTTCGGTGGCGGCAGAGGCGGTGGCCGGTACCAGAGACCTAGCCCCGGCGTTGGTCGCTGGGTGGATGGCAAGCACGAGCCTGCTCCTCGTAACGACCGCTTGGAGTTGGAGTTGTTTGGTCCACCTGAGGAGGAGAGACAACACTCAGGGATCAACTTTGACAACTACGACGACATCCCCGTTGAGGCCAGTGGCGATGGCGTCCCCGAGCCCATCACCTCGTTTACGGCCCCACCCTTGGACGAGTTGTTGGTGGAGAACATCACCTTGAGCAGATTCACCAAGCCCACCCCCGTGCAGAAGTATTCGGTGCCCATTGTGGCTGGCGGCAGAGACTTGATGGCGTGTGCCCAAACCGGTTCCGGCAAGACGGGTGGTTTTCTCTTCCCCGTGTTGTCGGAGTCGTACATGAACGGCCCTGCTCCCGTGCCAGAGTCCACCGGTGCCTTCTCCTCGCACAAGGTGTTCCCTACCGTGTTGGTGATGGCGCCCACGAGAGAGTTGGTGTCGCAGATTTACGACGAATCGAAGAAGTTTGCCTACAGATCGTGGGTGCGCCCCTGCGTCGTTTACGGTGGTGCCGACATTGGCCAGCAGATTAGACAGTTGGACAGAGGGTGCGACTTGTTGGTGGCCACCCCGGGCCGGTTGAAGGACTTGTTGGAGCGTGGCCGCGTGTCGTTGGCCAACATCAAGTACCTTGTATTGGACGAGGCCGACAGAATGTTGGACATGGGTTTCGAGCCCCAGATCAGACACATTGTCGAGGAGTGTGACATGCCCGGTGTCGAAGACAGACAAACGTTGATGTTTTCGGCCACCTTCCCCAGAGACATTCAGATGTTGGCGCGCGACTTTTTGAAAAACTATATCTTTTTGAGCGTCGGCAGAGTCGGGTCCACGTCCGAGAACATTACCCAGAAGATCCTCTATGTCGAGGACGAAGACAAGAAGTCTGTGATTTTGGATTTGTTGTCCGCCGGCGATGCGGGGTTGACCATTGTGTTTACCGAGACCAAGAGAATGGCTGACAACTTGGCCGACTTTTTGTACGACCAGGGTTTCCCTGCCACCGCTATCCACGGCGACAGATCGCAGTACGAAAGAGAGAAGGCGTTGGCTGCGTTCAAGAGCGGTGCAGCCCCTATCTTGGTGGCCACTGCCGTGGCCGCGAGAGGGTTGGATATCCCCAACGTGGCGCACGTGATCAACTACGACTTGCCCACCGACATTGACGACTATGTCCACAGAATCGGTCGTACTGGTCGTGCTGGTAACGTTGGTATTGCCACTGCGTTCTTCAACAGAGGCAACAGAAACATCGCTAAGGATATGATTGACTTGTTGGGCGAGGCCAACCAGGAGGTACCCGACTTTTTGCAAAAGATTAGCAGGGAGTCGTCCTTTGGCCGCTCCTCCGGCCGTGGCGGCCGTGGCGGCTCCAGAGGCGGCAACCGCGACTTTAGAAGGGGCGGCGGCGGCTACGGTGGCTCTTCCGGTAGCTATGGCGGCTATGGCGGCAACAGCTACGGCGGCGGTTCCTCCTCCGGCTGGGGCAACTCCTCCAGCTCTGGCTGGGGCCAGTCGAGCGGCAGAGGAGCCGGCAGTAGCAACAATGGCGACTGGAACGACCAACCAAGATACGGCAACCAAAATGCCTCCTCTTCTTGGTGGTAAGTCTGCTGAAGGCTACACACTGCCAAAATCTGCCCATTGCCAGACGCTGCGTGGCGCCCAATGTGCCCCCCCTTTTTTGTGCTTGACTTTTTGATCCCTTGGGCAGAGAGTGTCGCCTCACCACCGACACTCTTTCGACAGCCCCACCACTTTTTTTATTGTTACATCCCACGAGAGGAAGATTCATGACATTGATGTCCACCCCATTGCATTAATCACTTTTTGGTTTTCTATTCAAGTTTGATTTTATTTGTTGCTTTTCTTGGGTTATTTCCTTGTCCCTCCAGCGGGCCGGTCCTCCACACACATCATTAAACCCCCTCCTTCACCACTTTTTTATTTATGACCACCCGCTGGCATTGACTATTTGTCGGACACTGTTCCTGGGGGTGGGGACTTTCTTTTGGAAGGTCCTCCCTCAGAACAGTGTACCATTACTGTTTGTTTGGTTTTTCGTTGTTTGGCACCGTTGACGCTTTGCCCGAGCTGTTGATGGTGCGCATGTTCAAGAGAGGAAATAATGATAGAAAAGGCATAGAGAAAATTGGAAAAGTAATTAATGGTTAGTTATCTTTTTCTTGGGAAATATTATATTATTTAAATGAATGTTTATAAAAACAGCTGGTGTAGAGGATGGTGGTGGTGGTGGTGGTGGTGGTGTATCTTCTGTATCTGTTTATGTTCCTCACGTGACCACCACCGCGCGTCCAACTCTCCCATCCACACCGAAAAAACCAAAAGGGGTCGGTAGGAATCCTGGCGCAAGCACAGGCCGATTCCCACCACCCTTTGTTCCTTTACCACATGAGCTTCTCCCGACAGTCCAGGCACAATGCCCAGACCTTTCTCGGGGCAGTGGCGCTCCTCGTGTTGACGTATTTCATCTTGACGTACGACTCGCGGCCTGTGCCTCGCGCCGAGCACAACTCGCCCAAGCTCCAGCTACAGCGAGAGTTGGAGAGGCACGCCAACTGGAAGGAATTGGGCATCAACTTCCAGCCTAGCGTCAAGAGGCGGCTCCCTCTTGAGTCTACCGTGCGCGAGCAGCTCTCGTTCCAGTTCCCCTATGACCCCACAAAGCCGTACCCACGCAACATCTGGCAGACGTGGAAGGTGGGGCTCGACGACGAATCCTTCCCCAAACGGTACGTCAACTACCAGAAGTCGTGGGACGACCACAACCCGCACTACAAACACTATGTGGTTCCCGACGAGCAGTGCGATTTGATGGTGGCAACCTTATACTCGACAGTGCCCGACGTGGCGCGCGCGTACGAGGTGATGCCCAAGTCGATTCTCAAAGCGGACTTTTTCCGGTACTTGATCTTATACGCCCGCGGCGGCGTGTACACCGACATCGATACCAAGGCGCTCAAGCCGGTGGACACGTGGGTTTCAAACGCGGCCACGATCTTGGACAAGCCCAACATCTCCGGGTTGGTGGTGGGCATCGAGGCGGACCCGGACCGGCCCGACTGGAACCAGTGGTACGCGCGCCGCATCCAGTTTTGCCAGTGGACGATCCAGGCTAAGAAGGGCCACCCGATGTTGCGCGAGTTGATTGCCAAGATTGCCGAGCACACGCTCAAGCGCGCCGAGGACGGAACTTTGAAGAAAGTGTTGGGCAAGGACGAGGGCGGCGACATTATGAACTGGACGGGGCCCGGTATCTTTACCGACATGGTGTTTGAGTACTTGAACAACATCTTGCAGCCGCCAGCCAACTTTGAAAAGAAGCAGTACGAGGAGATTATCACCTGGAAGGTGTTTACAGGCATGCAGCTGCCCATTGCCATTGACGACGTGTTAGTGTTGCCAATCACCTCGTTTTCTCCTGACGTTAACCAGATGGGTGCCAAGGACTCGCACGACCCCATGGCGTACGTGAAGCACATGTTCTCGGGCTCCTGGAAGGGCGACGGCATGGCCGAGATGGAAGACTAAGGGGGGCAAGGGCCGAGGAAATTCAGAACTAGGGGGGAGTTGCACATATACGTATATAGCTAAAACAGATACACACAAAAAAAGCAAGTGTTTGCAACAGCTCCTACCATACAGCTATGCGCACTACCATTCGAGCAGCTGCAAGGCGCGGTCGCGCTTTTGGATGGCGTACCGGTACTCATTAGCGAGCTTCGACTTGCGGTAATACACGGCACAGTCACGGTTGGCGCAGTGGCCGGTGCACTCCCCCGTGGCGCTAGTGGACAACAAGTGGTGGGTACAGCTGCGACAGGTGTTTTCGAGCTCCACGAGCTGGTGCTCGCGGGCGCGCGCAGTCATCACCACATCGACAACCGCCTGCTGCCTATCTCCAAGACACCGTCTACAACAGAGCTGCTTACTATCAACCTCTAACTGGCCGCCACAAGCCAAACACGAATAGCTGCTGAAATCGGTGGTGGTGGCAGTTGCGGTGCCGCCACCCCTTGGCAACTCCTTGTACCACCCCTTCACGTCCACACCCATCAAGTTAAACACGCGCTCAAGGGGCGGGATCAATACCCGCGTGATGTAGTACTCATGGTCGAGCACGTACGGCTTTTCCGTGTGGTACATCTTGACAAAGTCTTCTGGGGAGATGCAGCGGTCCTTGATGCGCGGCTTGGATGTGTCGCGAATCACCACATAGGGCACGCGCTCGCGGTACTGTGGCTCTTTCCGCGGATCTTCTTCAGCCATCTTGTTCGCGAGCAATGCTCCTGGAGGCAAATGCTTCTCGCTCTTGTACATGCCGTAGCGCACCTCCTTGGCAAAGCAAAAGTCGTTGATGGTGACCTTATTGGCAAGGATCTTGGCAAACTGCGCCATGGTGTACTCTTTCACCAAAGAGAGGCTGCGTGTCTCAAAAAGGATGCGCAAAGTCTTTTCCACCATCTTCAGCTGGGCAGGAACCCCGTCGCGACGCACAGTCTCAATGCCTTTGGCGTCGAATTTGGGCACGGCCTGGTCCTCGTGCTCGTACGAGTAGCCCGCATACCGCTTCTTCGCAAGAAACACGCAGGGGAAGTACACCTTTTCAAATTTCAACTTGACGGGGTCTGGGAACATGCTAGTGATATATTTGGCAATTTCCTTTCCCAACAGGAATGCTTCGCGTCTGGTCTTGCCTGGAAAGTACACAAACAAGGAGTCGGTATCGCCATACACCACTTTGGCGCCATAGTCGCCGCCATCAATGGTCTCAATCAGTTTACTAAGAATCTCGCGACCTGTGGCGACGATGGCATCGGCGACATCCGAGTTAGGCATGCGGCCGCTAAATGTAGCCGACGCGTACCCATAAGTGACATTGGCAATCAACTTAAGCGCCAATTGCCGCGCATTGCAGAGCTTGGCCAACATGGGGTCGTCCAGGAATAGCTTCATCACCGCCTTAATCTTGATGCGGATACTCAAGATCTCCTCCAACATTTTGGCCAAGATAGACTTACGCACGCGGCTCTTAACAAACATGTACCCATTGGGTGACACGTTGATGGCGTTGTCGCGTACCAACAAGTCTATAACCCCCGGTGGGAGCGGCAAGTGCTTGAGGTAGCCAATGTCGTTCTTGTTAGGCTTGAAGTTGTGCAACTTGCCCACAATGGTGGAAAAGCAGTAGTTGTACGCAATCATGATGGACGGGTACAACGACTGGAAGTCGAGTACCACGAGCGGCGACTTGTAGAAGCCGGAATTGGGCTCGAGGATCAAGGGAATGCACTTGATGGGCTTCATCTCGTGCACCTGCTGCTTTGATGGCGAGTTCAACAACATACTCTCCGGCTTAGCGATGCGCGCAAGGATCGACTCCACCTTGAACTGGGACCCGCGGTAGAAGTTGGCGCTGAACTCGATGCCAATAAGCCGCGAGTGCTCGACGTTGCGCGCGACCAAATCTTGCTTGGCAACAACCTGCACTACGAGGGATATACGCTGGGCGTAGTAACCCAATACCACTGCAATGAGCCGAGCTTGCCCACTACCCAACCACTGCGCTAGTTGGTGCGCCAGGTACCGCGGCACCGTCTTGTGCAACAAGTGGAGACACACGTTCTCCAACGAGTAGCTCGCCAAGCTCACATCGGAGCGGAGCACACGCCACACATTGATCGTGTGCCGGCCGCAGATCTCAATATTGGACGTGTGCGTGTACCTCCATCGATCACCATACTCGCCGTTGCTTTTGAACATGCCGCGGCTCAAGTTGCTCATGATGTTGATGTCGTACACGTTGCACATGCGCTCAACAATGTATCCCCACGACATGGCATTGATCTCGTACCCGGCCAAAATGTCGGGGTCAAACACCTCCACCAACTGCACGAGCCGGCTGATCATGGCGATCTCTTCATGAAAGATTTCCGTGTGAAGGAATAGCGACAGGCCCACACGGGCAACTTGCTTGCCACTAAGGGTGGTGCCTTTATCGATATAGACAAGCACGCCCGAGAGGAGGTGACTGCATGACTCGAACATGCCGTTGGCATCGTCAAACGAGTAAAACACAAGCGACACAGGATCGCGAAGTGGGTCTACTGCCAACTGCAGATTGGGCGGGTTCGCGTGTACTTCCATGAAAAATGTCGTCAACGGGTTGGACTCATCGACACGGCGAGGCGCCCGTGTCGAGCTATAGCTTCCCTTGTGGTCATACGACTGGGCAACACCCGGCTCAATTTGGGACCGGTACGCATGCATCATTTTCCGCACCCTTGCCTCTTCACCTTTGTTGATCCACTCGCGCACGCTTTGTTTCAGCGGAGGCTCGAGAGTGTATTCCCAGGTGCGGAAGGCGCCAACGAGTGGTTTCTTGGGCGGCGCCATCCTGGCAAGCACACCACTTATAGTGGACACTGGAATGGTGGAGCTGTTCTTGAGTGGCACCACAACCTTTTGGTTGGCAAATACAAACGGTTTGACTGGCACGTCCTGAGCGTGCTGGTAAAACGGGCCGGCGTGGCTCACCTTGGGAAGGACGGCACACGCAAACACCTCGTTACAGTACTCGGGCTTTAGCGAGTCCGGCACGGGCACTTCAAATGTGTTGTCGCCAATGCGCATGTTTGCCGAGAGCGGAACCCGGGGCGAGGGCGTAAAGTCCGAAGGTGTGGCAAACAGCACCTGCTCCTGGGCGCGCGCGGGGTTTTGCGTCATTGCTTTCAAGATCTGTGCGTCAGACTCTTGCACCTGAGTGGTATTTTCAAGATCAGACCAGTCGGAATGAAGAGTTCTTTCACCAGATGCACCGTTCTCCTCTTGATCCAGAAACCCACCGAGACGGTCCTCTTCCTCTATCCCGGCTTCACCCTTCTCTGGGCATTCCTCTAGCTGGTCCTCGTTTGTTCCCCGCTCTGAGTCGGAAAACTCAAAGTCGTCGTCGTCATCAACATCACCAACGGCAGACCTTCCTGCATGGACAGCCACCTTGTCCATGTCATCTTCTGCTGGCCCTTGTTCAAACAAACTGGCGTAGTTGCTCCATCGTGTGAGGTCTACGCCAGGGATTAATCGTGCCCGATGGAAGGACATCCCCTTTTCCACGTCTACCAAGTCAAATGCCGTCCAGAACCTGTCAAACGCATCCACCACTCCCGCAACGCGTTTTCCCTTGACGTATTTCCTCACAAACTCATTCATATTGTCGCGCGGTTTCCCGTTAAGCTGCACCACGTACTTGACCAACTCCAGCAACTGGTCCTGGTTCGACCATGCCGTGGACCCAGTACCAAAATATGATACCTTGGATGACGTCTCAAGCACGCTGGCGCCAATGTCAAACTTGGTGCCGCGCGCACTGCACTGTAACTTCAAGTC
The DNA here is from genome assembly GCA_002094185.1 of Zhuliangozyma boniae. Lineage (NCBI taxonomy): Eukaryota > Fungi > Ascomycota > Pichiomycetes > Serinales > Debaryomycetaceae > Zhuliangozyma > Zhuliangozyma boniae. The sequence goes on from MXQC01000006.1 coordinate 147,854, forward strand.
CTGGTAGATCAGCTTCAATGACGACAAGTATATGCGCGGCTCGCCGTCAGAGTCGTAGCGGTACCCGTGCCGCGGCTGGCCCGTGGAAGCAAGCGCGTGCTCGTACTTGTCAAACTCTGTGCGCTCGGTGAAATCGTCGTGAAGCTCACGCGGCTGGAGCCAGCGCCGGTTGGCAATTCCCGCGGTGGAAATGTCAAGCTCGAGTACAGACTTGCTGCTGCGCTGAAATGGGCCCGGGAGGTCTCCTTCTGTAGCATGGCTCAACACGTTGTCTCTGGCGACAAAGCCCTCCAAGTATGTTGCCAACACCTGCAACTGCACTGCGTCGTAAAACTTTCTATGCATGTCGAGAAAGAGCGGCGAGCGAAAGTACACGCTGTGCGTGCCCACACTATCGACACGGCTCTTGTCCACGTGGAGCCAGCCACAGGCATACAAGTTAAAGTCGGTGAGAAACTGCAACAAGTACGGGAGGTGTGCCTCGTATACGTAGTGCGGCTTGGGATCCACGGCGATGCGCAGCGACTTTGCCGCTCCAAGCCGGAACAACGAGAGCCGGCCGCTTTGGAAGAGCTGCGCCAACCGTGTCTTGTAGAGCGGCGACAACAACGAGATCTTGTAGAAGAGCCTGTACCCCAACCGAAAGCCGTAGATGGGCACGCCCTTGCACACGGACACGTGAGCAATGTACTTGCGTTTCCGTGGGTGAGGGCCAGTGTGCTTGTTTGTCTCCGGCAGAGGGATGCCGTCGCCCTCCTCATCGCTGTTTTCCCCGTTGGCCTGTTTTTGCCTTTGCTCAAGGTAGGATGCGGCCAACGTGCCCTCGAGGTAAATGCACACCTTGTCGATAAACAGCGCACTGCTTAACTTGTCGTAGTCGGTTTCATGACAGTCAACGTAGAGGTACGGGTAGAAATTGTGGACGTGGATGACGACGTTGAACACAGCCGGAGGCGCAGGACCGTCACCTGCAGTACCAACCCCATCTTCCTGCTTCTGTCGTTTCCTAGGAGGGCCTTGTGTCCTTCTTTGGCTTTGGTCTATCGCTATCGACCCGTAGATCCTAATAACTGGCACCAGCGATGCGCGTCCGTAAAGCTGGTCAAGACGCGTCGGGAATGTCTGGTAGGTGTCGTAGTCGTTGATCTGCACCCGCAAAATATCGGAGTCGGCAAAGTTGGAACCGGTGATGCTGGTGCCGATGGTCGAGTCATGTGCAGTGGTCATAACATTGCCGGTGTGTGTACGCAGTGTGTTTGGTGGGGCAAATGCACTCTTCTGTCACAGGTAGAAGATTTGCGGAGAATCCGGGTTCCAGAACCAATCCCAGTAGGCGGCAGATTCCGGTAGAGACACACCCCAGCCTCGATGATGAAAGAAGCCTCTCGCCCACGGTCCAACAGGCCGAAAGAGCAGTACTTGAAGCCTAGTCCTTTTCTATATTCTCAATACTTAAGTAAACCATAAGCTGGGGAAATCTTTTCCGCCAGATACTCCCGCCGTCTCTTATATCCACAACAGGCCGGGCAACTTGTGTAGCCATGTGTGTGTGCTCAAAGACAAGATCGTGTGCAAATGTCACAGACACTGAACTCGCGGCATGAAAGCCGGCGTGAAGTGTTTCTGTGACAGAATGTTAGTTTCGTTTTTTAGGCCGAGATCTTTTTCCCTCTTCATCGTGCGTTCGTATGGTGGTGGGTTGCAAAAGTTGGCACGGGTGAGGAGTATGCCACCGCAGGGGGGAAGCAGTTTTGGTCCTGAGGCACTTCTGCAGCCACTGACACGTTAGGACAAGCCCTAGGACGGAGCACCGTATAAGCTCGCATTTGCGACGAGCGGCACAAAAGAGCCTGTGTTGATTGAGAGCATACTTAGCCTGCTGCTACTGATATACCTTCACGTGGTGCCTGTTGTGGATGTGCAGCTCCCCACATGAGTAACTCCTTGCTGTTGCAAGCTTCTCTCTGTGGCTGTTCTGCTCTGTGGCTGTTCTGCTCTGTGGCTGTTCTGCTCTGTGGCTACTTCCCCGTGTGCTTATATAAGCGCATGTGACAACAGTGCGAAAGCAGTGGGACAAGGAGGCGTTTTGTGTCCCTTTTTCCTCCCACCCATCTACCTGAAACACCAGTTGATATTTAATGAAAAAGATGAGAGCAGACCGTGTGTATCCCAAGGCAAATACCGCCGTGGCTATGCAGGCGAGTAGCGCGGAGGAACAGAATGGCCAGAATAGGGCGGACAAGTGTGCATCACGTGACCCCAAATTTCTGCTGTCTTTCTCCCGCTGCTTCGTGCCCCACCATAACACGACAAGCTGGTCGCAAATAACGCGTTTTCTGTAGCCAATACGGTTCCTTATATAAACACTTCATGCTTGGCAGGCTATAGACCCCAGGGAAAAGGCAAGGACGCGCTAGAAAGGAAACAGGAGATCGCGTACATACACAGAAGGGAACGAGCAGGTCTTCGCGGAACTAAGGGCACAACTAGTGGACACACAAAATCGCAGTAGTGGAGATACATAGATGGCAGACCGTGAGATGCACCAAACTTCGCGGTGGGTCCACGGGCGTGGATTTTGCCACCGGTGTGTGGTTTTATGCTGACACAGCATTATTAATCATCTTTGCTAAATGCGTGATTTTGTCTTGTCAAGTTTTGTTCCCTCTCCTTTTTTCTTCTCTGCGGCGCAGGGCGCTGCGCCGCAGAGGGATCCGTCTGTGTGTCTGATTAACAGGAGTGGTGGTGCGAGAAAGAGGGGAAGAGGGGCATGGGCCATCCAGGAGGAGCTGGCACACTCTGCTGATGTATAACATATTTCCTCCCTGTGGGCACGTTAACCAGCTACGTCTAGGTCAATCTACGCACCGACCGTTTTTTGCTCCCAACCCACCAGATAAAGGAGCAACGGGCAATACAGCCAAGCAGGCAAAAAGCTTAAAAAGCAGGCAGTGCAGCAGAACCGCAGAGCCGCAGAACCGCAGAACCGCACCCAAACACACACAAACCCAGCACGTGTACACGGCCCCTTTTGGACAAAAACAGCCATGATTGCTGCTTCAACCACAGTAGGAGATGGACGTCGCCGCAAAGGCGAAGGTGGTGACCAGGGTGCCTTTCGGAGTTAGAGGGGAGGAGGGAGCGGGAGAGAAAGGGGGAGCGAGGGGGTGTGAAGCTGATTTCCGAGAGATGCTCCTGCTCATTCTCCCAATAGACTCTTAACTCCTGCCCACCCCCTTCCTCGTAGACCCGTGTTCCCCGCATGCAGTCTTGTGCGGTTGAACAACCCTCGATGGTGGTCTGTCCCACTGATACTGGCTCCAATTACGCTGCGCCCATACAAGACAACACCCAAAAAGAAAAAGGCGCATTAAAAAAGGGGGAGTAAAAAAAGAATTATAAGAGAACGAAAAGAAGCCCAAGGGGAAAATTCTCAGCTGAAAACCAGATAGCAGGAACAATAGCCTTCCCATCCAACGCAGTCACTTCCTATAGACCCCTCAGTACTTAGCATCACTACCAACTACCCTCCCACTTGCTTGCATTACTACCACTGCACACGTCGACCGAGGGAGGACCCATAATTTTCGAGAAACACTTTTTTCCCCTTCCGCTGTCTCTGTAATCACCACACGCTCCGACACACGCCCGCCTCTGGTTTCTCCAACACATCTTATAGATTCTATACACACCTCATAAACACCACCACAGGCCTCCTCTTTTTCCATGTCGCAGCATCTAAAAGCAACCACCGAGAACAGTACACCGGAGTCTACGATTTCCACAGACTCGGGCTTGGGGCTTGAGAACTTGTCCATCAGGGCACACGAACCCGCGACTGCGCCCGCCACCCGGTCCCCGGCGGCACCGTTGCCTCTGACTCCACCCGTGGGTACGGCGGCGTCGGCCTCCCACGGCCAGCTCAACAGCGACGTTCACGCGAGATTGTTGGCGTTCCAGCAGCGACGCTCCAAACCGGCCTCGGACCCCACCACCTCCACCTTGTCCAGCAAAGCCCCCATGCAGTCACCCCCATTGCCAAACACCGTGGCATTCAACAGCGAGCCGTCGGTAGACCCACCGCCTTCCAGCATGGCATCGGGGCCTATCACCACCAACAGTGTGGCATCCAATAGTGTCGCCGCCAGCACTGTGTCTACGTGCGGTGCTGCCATTGCCCTCGGCGCCGCCGCCGCTGCTGTCGCCACGGCCGCACCCAACCAGCAATCCGGCAACAAGCCCTTGCCGCCGTTGCCCATATTGCAGACAGGAACACCTGACGCTCTGGTCTCCTCCCCCCCTTCATCCACCCCCCCTGCACTCCCCGTGGCCATGAACTTCCCCAACCGCTTGCCGTCGTTGTCGTCGCCCGCCAACATCCAGACCACTGACTTGAAAAAAAAGCCGTCATTGTCACAAAGGCGAGGCATGAAGTTGAACGTGCACGAGTTCAGTATCTCCAGCCCACCCCCTCCATCATTGCAACAACAGCCTCAGCAGCCCCACCAGCCGCTGCTGCGCCTGCACCTGCAACCCCTCAGTCAGTCCCCCCGGATTCTAAGTCCCCCCATCAACTTGGACAGCTCCATCTCCCCCATGTTTGAAGAGGGTCGTCCCGCTCTCTCCCTCACCGGCCAGTTAGGCCCCCCCGGGGAATTATCAAGAAGACTCTCCGAGAGGAAGAAGCGACCCAACTTTAAGCTCAACTTGGACAGTACCAATAGCGATATTCCCAGCGCGTTATCCCGCAACAACAGCATGACGCGGTCCACCACCAGCTTGAGCGACACCTCTGAGGTGGCGACGCCCGACTCGGACCGTGAGGGCAGCGGAAATGGCGCCAACAACGAACCACAACTCCAGGGGCTCTTTGCCAACTACTCCAAGTACGTCGACATCAAGTCTGGCCAGTTGAACTTTGCCGGCAAGGCGTCGTTGCACTCCAAGGGTGTGGACTTTTCCTCGGGCTCTTCGTTTCGCGTGTCGCTCGAAGAGTTTGAGTACATTGAGGAGTTGGGCCGTGGCAACTATGGGTCCGTGTCCAAGGTGTTGCACAAGCCCACGGGCGTGTTGATGGCGATGAAGGAGGTGCGCCTCGAGCTCGACGAGACTAAGTTCACACAGATCTTGATGGAGCTCGACATTTTGCACAAGTGCGACTCGCCCTACATCGTCGACTTTTACGGGGCGTTTTTCGTCGAGGGTGCCGTGTACATGTGCATTGAGTACATGGACGGCGGGTCCTTGGACAAGGTGTTTGGCAACAATGTCGGGGTGCAGGATGAGACGGCACTCGCGTACATCACCGAGTCCGTGACACGCGGGCTCAAGGAGTTGAAGGACAAGCACAATATCATCCACCGTGACGTGAAGCCGACCAACATCCTTGTCAACACCCAGGGCAAGGTCAAGCTCTGCGACTTTGGTGTTTCCGGCAACCTCGTGGCTTCACTTGCCAAGACCAACATTGGCTGCCAGTCGTACATGGCGCCCGAGCGCATCAAGACGTTGCGGCCCGACGACGCCACCTACTCAGTGCAATCGGATGTATGGTCGCTTGGGTTGACCATACTCGAAGTGGCCGTGGGCCACTACCCGTACCCGGCCGAGACCTACGACAATATCTTTTCCCAGCTCAGCGCCATTGTCGATGGTGAACCGCCCAAGTTGGATTCCGCATTGTACTCGAAAGATGCGCAAATGTTTGTCAAGGCGTGCTTGAACAAGAACCCCGATTTGCGGCCGCTGTACGACGCGTTGTTGCATAACCCCTGGCTTGTAGAGAATAGGGGCAAGGACCCGCACTTGGCTGCCACTGTTCAAGCGCGTCTTGCCGAGTTGGAGCAGGAGAAGGTGGGCAAGGCCACGCGCCGCTCCGGAAGTGGTGGTGATGATGCCGTCAGTGCCTCTTCCACTGCGAATAAACGTGCTGGGGCTGCGCCCGTGCCGTCAGCGGCCAACATGGAGAGCGTACAGTCGCTTTTGCGCAGCAAGGTCAAGAAGGCACCGGCGTTGCATCGCGGTGGATTGCAGAAGGTGAATCGAAACTTTCTCAATAGGTAGAGATAACTTACACATTATAAGATATAGCCAGGTAACAGATAACCCAAAGAAAAGCAACCAACACAAAGCCCGTCTCCCCGTTTATAGTTTCTTTGACATGTATGGCCCGTCCAACTCGTAGCCCAACTTAGCATAGTAGTTGCGCACACCAACACCGGAAATCACACTAATCTTCTTTGAGCCGTGCTCCTCCTTGGCGATCCGCGCCGCTTCCTCCATGAGCAACGTGCCGAATCCCTGGTGCTGGAACTTGCGCGGGTCACGCGAGTGGAGCGGTACCACGGAGCCGTACACATGCAACTCGCGCACAATAGATGTGGGCTGCGCCGTAAACTCCTTGCGGTAGGTATACTTCTTGCTCGCCTTGCGCAAGCGCAACAATCCAATCAAAATGTCCTTCTTGGGGTCCTCGTACGAGAGGAACGTCTCCCACCCACCATTGGCGTAATAATCGCGCCGGATCAACTCCACTTGGTCGGGCACAACCTTGTGGTGCACTTCTTGGATACCGACTTCGCGCGTGCGCACGTCGCGGCAGGTGGTGCCAAAGTCCTTCATCCGCGCCAACGCTAACTCGCGCAAGTTGCCATTCTCCACCCCGGAAGTGACAAGGGGCATGGGGATATCGCGCTGCACGCGGTAGATCCGCGTCCAGGGCGGGACCAACGCCATGATGCGCGCCACAAGATCGATCAACGCGTTGGCATTGTACGACTTGTAAAGCCCCTGCTTCCACAACTCATAGAGCCCTGTGCCCCGAATCACGAGCGTGGGGTACAATTTCAACCCATCGGTGCGGAAATCTGGGTTCTCAAAGTACTCCTTAAACTGCTCCAAGTCACGCTCCATGCCGACATTGGGCAAGTCCGGCATCATGTGCGACACCACCTTGTACCCGGCATCCTTGGCCACGGCAAAAGTCTCGCACACGGCCTTGACGGTGTGGCCCCTGTTAGTGTCGCGCGCCACATCTTCGTACACCGACTGCACGCCGATCTCCAACCGAGTGCACCCGTACTTGAGCATATCGCTGAGGTGCGTCTCCGTACAGTAGTCGGGTCGCGTCTCGATGGTGATGCCCACACATTTCGTCTGCGACTGCTGCGAGAACGCAATCGCCTCGTCGATATCCGTGCCGTTGAACCCTGTCAACGCATTGTGCAACTGGGTGATAAAACCCTCTCTATAGTCAATAGGCAACGACATAAACGTGCCACCCATAATGATATACTCGACCTTGTCGATCGAGTGGCCTAACAGCCGCAACTGCTCTATCCTCCCGCGTGCCTGCTCATAGGGGTCGTACCGCGCCCGGATCGCGCGCATGGACGTGGGCTCGTACCCCGTATACGACTGCGTCGAGTACTCAAAGTCCGAGTCGGGCCCACCAGGGCAGTACACGCAAATGTTGCCCGTGTAGGCAATGTGCGGGCACCGGTGCGGCTTGCACATCACTGCAACGACGGCGATGCCCGACGCCGTGCGCACGGGCTTGGCCTTGAGTTTGGGAATCAAGTACTTCTTGTACTGGTCTGGGATTGACGAGATAATGTCGGTCAATCGCGGCTGCTGCTTCAACTTGTACTTTTTGGAATATCGCGTAATGAGTCCGTTCAAGTTGATATCCTTGGAGCTCTTGAGGGAAGCCACGAGCTCAAGCGAGACATCGCCGCAGCACTGGATGAACCGTTCTTTCTCGGGGGGTTGCTTCTTGCCATTAGGAGCGGGCATGACGATGGTGGCGTTAGTGGTGCTAGTAGTGTTTGTAGTCCTTGTGATGTTAGTGGCCCTTGTGGTTGTCCTATCTAGATGAGATGACTGCGTTTTTTCTTTTTTGGCCCTCCCTTTTTGTATGTGCTTACTTCTTGCTCTCCACTGAGTGGATATGCCTTTCACGATACGCTGAAAATTTTTCCCTCACCGCCAACAGCACCTCCACCAACAGCAGCATCACCTGCCCCTCCCCATGCTTGCGAGAAGAAACTTGTTGGGCCTAGCTAGCGGGTCTGCGCTTGCACCCCGTTTATTCCCCCGGCTCCTCCGGTTCAATTCAACAAAGACCGGAAACAAGACACCCACCCAGGCCGGCACGGCAGCTCCCAAGCTGAAGCGCGGCGTGGACATCGGTCGCATGCCCATGTCCTTGATCTCTGTTGCCACCGACTTCTACATCCCACCGAGTCTCCTTAAGTCCCCTGTCACGTCCTGGCACAAGCTCCTTTTCCGCCGGTTTATGTTGTTTGCCAACAACACATTGGCGATTGTGCGGTACAAGCGCGAGGTGGGCCAGCCCGTGAACTTCCCGCTCTGGAAGAACACGGCCATCGAGAACTGGGTCAAGACCAACAAGGTGTTTGCCTCGGCGTGCTCGCAGCCTGTGCTGAGCCGCGGGCGTGACCTCCACAAGAACTTGGCCGGTGTGGCCAACGACCACGTTGCGGCCAGCTTGCTGCTGAGAGCAGCCACGTTTCCCAAGGGTGCCACCATCACCTGGGACTTGAAGAGTGTTGAAAACAACCCCAACGTCGTGGGCTTCTTCCCCATCCCCGATAAGAACGGCATCACCGTGTTTGTGCAGTTTATCATGCGTCTCAAGTCCAAGCAGGAGATGACGGTGCGGTTGGCCGACACCGAGGAAGCGTCTGCCACCACGGCCGAAGCCGACGACTACTTGGTGTTCAACCTCGACCCCAACACCAACGAGGTGATATTGGTGGGGAAATTGTTTGAGAGCGACCACTTGCGCTCGCTCCAGGGTGACGCCGACGTCACAGACCCCCACTGGTTCAAGGAGTTTGTGACCCAGTCCTCGGACATTTACCGCGACAATCCGCGCCAGCAGAGCAAGATCGAGTAGTCCCCCTCATCTGTACATAGCAAGAACAGGCTCCCCCTGTAAATAGAAAACACTGATTGGTAAAACACTGAAAACGCTTGTCGTTAAACACTAGCTATAAAAAGTCCCTGTCGAATCGCCATTTTGTACCCAAAACCTGGTTGTCCTTGCTTTTTGTAAACCACCATCGTTTGTCTGCTTTTAAACCCATTTTTCTCATAGTATCCCATTTTCATAATGATGGACAGTGGCCTTCTTGCTGTTGCCCATCATTCCATTAAAAATACATCGTCAAGCCGGTCCTTGCGAAACACGTCGTTGATGTTGGGCCTGGTGTTCAAGTTGCCGCTTTGCGAGCGCGAGTCGCGCCGCTGCAATTCCTGCGGGGTGAGGATAATGTCGCCCAAAGAGGCTGGGAGGTAGTCCTCCTCGAAAGAGACGGACGTCCCGTTGTCGTCGTCGTCGCCGTGCTGCTGCCCCGCGGTCTCGGGTGTTTCCTTCTCCCTAGCTTCTTCGTCGTCGTCGTCAATCACAGCCGAGTCCTGGTAGTGGTACTGCCGCGAGGCGTAGAAGCGCGAATAGCTATTGGCGCTGCCGTTCGAGGGGGAGATCTGGATTGGGGACGAGTTGAACCCGGAAGAGGAAAAGGATCCCCGAAACAGCTGTGTGTGGATGTGCGAGTTCGTGGTGGTGTTGTTAGTATGGATACTGGGGGCGGTGGCTATGGATGTGGAGGAAAACGCTCCATTATAGGAGTTGGACGCAAAGAGCATTTGCGAGGATTGCAACTGTGATTGCAGGGGCGAACGCTGATGGAAGGGGGAAGCTGTTGTGATGGATGATAGAGTCTGTGGTTGTGGATGTGCTGGTGGCGGGCCCACTGGCTGTGGACGATACTGCTGTTGTTGCTGCTGCTGTTGCTGTTGCTGCTGCTGTTGTTGCAGGTTGAACGAATTGGTCCTGGCAAAAGCTCTCACCTCTTGTGGAGCATTAGAGTAGTCGTGGCCAATATAGACTCTTCCATCCTGCCCCGCATTGAACGACCCGGATCTCGCCACATTCTCCCTTGACTGGTGCTGCCACTGAGATCCAATGTTGATAAAGTTGGCCACGGGGGTAGCTTCCAGCTTTGCTGTGGTGTACTCATCCGAGGGTGGGTTCACGTGTGTGTGTGTGTGTGCGTGCGTCCCGCCAAACCCATTGTGTGTACCGTTGGCCGAAAAGTTGCTGTTGAAGCTGGACCTCCGTGGCTTTCCCGATAAGGCGCCACCATTCCCATTCCCACTGCCGTTCCCATTCCCGTTGAGCAATCCCTTCAGGTTAACCCTAGTCCCATCAGGCAAGAAGTGAGCCAAGGCGCACTTCAAGCCAAACTTGCAGTTGCCCTTCTGGAAGTACTTGCATGGCAACCGGTCCGCCGCCAACGTCCCGTCCAAGTTGTGGCTAAAGGGACACGAGTTGCCCGCCTGGCAGTTTCCCTGGCGGTAGAACTTGCAGGGAACATGCGACAAGTTCTTGTTGTTGGTGGAGCTGGTGGTGACAGCTACGGTACCGGGAGGCCCGGTGTTGGGAGGCAACTCCGCAGCAAGAGCGCTAAAGTCAAAGGAGTTTTTGGACTCGTGACGAGCCTGGTGGGGCGGATGTTGGTGTGACTGCTGCTGCAGCTGTTGCTGGCGATGGGGGTGGTAGTATACGTTCTGCTCGTGATAGTTTTGTTGCTGATAGTAGGGTCTCTTTGAGGGAGATACGCTAGGTGTGGCGGAGTGTCCGAGCACCTCTATCTGCTGGGAGTCCGTGCCGTCGGTGGGCACGGCATCGATACGCATTGCTGGAATGGAGGGAAAGAAAAGTTGCTTTCACTAGCTGTGGAGACTCTACTTGTCTTTTATTCGAGTGCAAGCGGTGGGGTGTGGCGTGGGAGGGGGGTGGGACAAAGACCGAGTAGTAGATACTGGAGATAAGCACCGGTGAGAGCGCAAGTGCTAGAGATAAGGAGATCACACCCTCCCAGAAAAACGCTGTGGAAAAAAGGCGCAAGAGCGAGAGAGAGAAAGATAAAGACAGAAAGGGAGGAAAAAAGGAGAGGAGAGGAGAGGAGAGAAGGCTCGACGCGTTGGTACTGAACCGTAGTAGCCAACCTTAATGGGAGGGGTGGCACCCCCATCTCCTCTCGCTCTTCTTTCTCCGGTGGTAGCTGTGCTTATAGACGACGGGCAATTCCCCAGAGAACCGTGTCGGGGCTGCACCTCCCCCGTCTTCCACGCCCAAAAGCTGTGGTGGCAGTATCCGCCACAAGAAGGGAGAGGGGCAAAAAAGGGGGAAAACTGTGGATGCTAACCTTCCGCCTGAATTGACACACAAGGGAAACATGCGCCAAGAGTCTGCCTGTGGGAGAAAGCCAAGACAAGGGGGTAGGGGGGTAGGGGGTAGCAACAGCATTGGTAGGCATGTTCTCTCCTCTCGGGTGCTCTTACCGCCATGCTGTTTGCGCTTGGAAAACGTTTGAAGTCCGCCCCGCCTTTTTCATTCCTTGCACAGGAAAAGCTTCTCCCCCTTTTCTTTTGTTACTCCGCAAGGCGGAGTTCCCGTCCGGCCCTCCCTGCTTGTTACAGAGCCCTGCACGACGCACCACCCCATTCTTTCAATCTCAAAATTACTACTGTACAAACACTAAATGCAATCTAGCGACGGTCGGCAGACCCAATACCTCTCTTACCGCTAAACAAGTGCTTGGGCAACGCCGCCGTCGAGTGTCTGTCGCCCTCACCCTGTCTCGCCATTCTATTCCTCTCGCGTCTCTGGATCTTGGCCAACCGTTCAGCCTGCGACCTCAACGCACCATCGGCAAGACCGTCGTTCAACCGGTCCAGCTGGTTCGCCGCCTGCTTCTTTTTGGCCAACTTCGACGACTTGACGCCCTGGTTCTTGCGCAACACATCCACACCAGACAATGCCTTGTCGCCACGCTGCTTCTTCCCCGCAGTCTCTCTCAACTTGTCTGTGTCATAGCCGGCATTGTACAAGTGCTCCTCCATGTCGCCAAACGACCGTTTGATCTGGTCGCGTGGCATTATGGCCTTGTTCTTGAGTGACTTGCGGTTGCGGCCCTCGATAATCATCGTCTTTTGCTTGTTCCGGATCCACGCCGCCTTGTGGCGAATCTCCTCCGTCTCCTCGTCCTCAACCTCTGAGTCCGAGTCGTAGAACCCCTCTTGCTCCAACCGCTCTTCCTCGTCCTCCAACGCCTGCAACTTGGCAGCAATGTCGGGGTCCAAGTAGTCGTACACGTTCTTGCCGTCCAACACCTCGGGCATCACGTCGTTCTTCCACTCCTCGTCCTCAAGCAAGTATTTGTCCTTCAAGTTGATGTTGTACACACCAGCCCCGCCGTTCTCGGCCTCGATGTCGCGCGCCAACATCCTTCTGTTGGGGTCGTTAGGGTCGTACTTCTCCAACGCGGTTACAGCATCGGGGATGTAAGGCGCGCGCGCAACGTCATCGCGCGCCTGCGGTCTCGCCACGTGGATCTTGTTCAACACATTGTTGACGCGTGCCGTGCCCTTCAACTTCTGCTCGATGCGTGCTGTCAACAACTTCTCGCACGCATGGTTTCTCACCTGCATCACATTCTCCTCCTCGTGACATGACGCGTGCATAATCTCGACCCCGGGTACCGTGGTCAACGACTTCAACAACTCCTGCTTGTCGTTGTCCAAGTCCTCGACCTTGATAATATCCGACTTGTTCATCACCACCATCACCGACTTGTTGGCAAACAACGGCTTGATCGAGTGAAAGAGCTTGACCTGGGCTTCGATCGAGAACCCACACTGCTCGGAAAGGTCCATAAAGTACAACACGCACGATCTCAAGTGCGCAATGGCGTAAATGGATTGCATCTCGATATTGTTCATCTCCTCCGTGGGCCGGTCCAAGATCCCCGGGGTGTCGATGGCCTGGAATCGCAAGTACTTGTAGTCAAAGTGGCCCACGTACAACGACTTGGTCGTGAACGCATACGGCTGTACTTCAACGTCCGCCTTGGTGATGCACCGCAAAAACGACGACTTCCCAACGTTGGGGTACCCGCAGATCAACAACGTTCTCGTGTTGGGGTCGATGCTGGGCAAACGGCCCAAATGCTGTCTCACCTGCTCCAAGTACACAAACGCATCCTTCAACTTCTTGGTGATGGTGGCCATGCGGCCCAATGCCGCGCGCTTCAACTGCTTGCACTGGTACAACGACTGGCCAAACTTTAACAACCGCACATAGTCGCGCGCCACCTGCTCAATCAAGGTCTTGGCCTTGGACACGGCCGCGAGCGACACCTTGTAGTGGTTCTTTTCATACAACGTGTCCATCAAGTCCCGGTGGAACGGATGCACATCGTTGATGTTGGGGAACCCCGTCAACAAGTCGTTGAACTTCTCCGTGAACCCCTCGGCCGTGAACTTGACCTTGCGCATGTAAAAGGCGCGGATACGGGTGATCTTGAACCCGGGTCTTATCACCGTGGGCGTCTTTCTCTGGGTCCTGTTGAGCACAATGTCCAACATGTCGTTGGCCGTAGGCACAGGGGGGATATCCTTCCATGAAAGCTGCATAGTGTGAGTGGTGCTGCTGCTGTTGGTTGGTTGAGGGGGTGAGGGTGTGGTTGTGATGGCTATCTGGTAAGAAAAAGTGGAAGGCACCTCTGAGATGAGGTCTCTCCTAAATTTTTTTTCCCTCCTCTTCCTCTTTTTTGGTGTTGTCTCTCTTTAAAAAAGAAAGAAAAGGTGAGAGGAAAAATTTTCCCTTGTGATAGAACCATCCCGATTGGGACGCGTGCGGCTCGTGGTCTACCGCTATAGGGTTCTCGAAACAGATATATTTATAGACATACTTTGCTCTGGGTTGTACAAAGGGACGAGGAGCAGGAACATTGTCAGCAACAGTGCTGCTGTCTACTCATTGTGATGGTAAACTAAGTAGTTGGGCAAACCAAACACCTCGTAGCCCAACCGCTTCGCCATCTTGGCAAACCCCTCGGTCTCAATCAAGTGGTAAAAGGGAAACGAGGGAAACATGGCGCCGTCGCGGTGCACGTCTGCCTTCACCAACACCGCCCCGCCGCCAACACCATCAAGCGCCATCTCGGTTTTGACGTCGCCATTGGCATCGTAAAAGTGCGCCATCAAGGGCCGGTACGTCGCCATCTCGGCGTACCCCTCAACCACAATCTCGTCGTCACCCAACGACTCGGCTAATTTTTTCCCCTCCTCCGACTCGACCCAGTTGTTGAAGTCGTACGGTCTGATGGCTTCCTTGCCTGTGTCCTCGTCCGTGTATCTTTGGTACACGTTCGCCGACAACACGGGCTTGTTGTGCGCTGCCATGTCCTGGATCAACGTCGCGGGAGTCTCCACAATATCGGCGTCGAGCCACAACACCCACGACGTGGTGGGCGAGATGGTGGTGAACACCAACGAGTTGCGCGCCAACGCCATCATCAGCCGCCGCTCCTTCTGCACCTTGAACGCGTGGCGGTCCTTCTCCAACTGGCTCTGCAACGAGTTCGAGTCCTGCCGCAACAAAGTCACCTTCTTGAACCGCAACTTGTTCTGCTGCTTTGCCTCCTTGAGCGCCGCCTCCAACCCCTGCAAGGCCACATCGCCTTCCTCCGTGCGCGGGAAGATGAACCCAAGCGAGACCAACGAGTGGTCGTACGTCAACTTGTTCAAGTTCTCCCAGTACGCAGGCAAAAACTTGGACATGGGCGTCAAGATCAACACCTCTTCCTTCTTGGCCAACGCGTCGGACGAAACCGTCAACTTGTTCAAGTCAAAGTGGCTAATGTGGTTCTTGGGGAGGTTCTTGAGCGTGACGGTGTCCCGGTTCTTGCCGCCAAACCAGCCCTTGGACTTTTTCGTATAGTCGTACCGCGCCCGGGGCTTCGGCGAGCCCGAGGACAACGAGCTTGTGCCAAACACAAACAAGTAGAGCACCACGAGGAGCGCGAGCGGGGCAACCAACGCCAAGGGCCTTCTTCGTATGTAATTTAGGTACTGGTTCTTGTAGTAAACCATAGGGGACAACAAGAAGGGAGAAGGAATGCACTGGTGAGTTGGTACTAGTGTGTATGTGCTGTATGTGCTGTATGTGATGTATGTGCTGTATGTGCTGTATGTGTTGTATGTGCAGTATCCGGTATCTATGCGGGAAGCTTCTCTCTAGTGATAATGCCTTTGTAAGTCCAGCAATCCCCTGTGTCCACCGATATGATCCGTGTTGTAGAAAGAAGCTGAAATTCAACACATTTTTTTTCTTTCGTCTTCTTCTCTCCAAAAACACGTAAAAAGAGAGAGAGAGAGAGAAAAGGACAAACGAGAGAGCAAAACAAAAAAGCGTGGGTCGTGCAAGGCTCAACAATTCACTTACGCGTTATGAAAGCAAAATACACACACAAGTAAACGAAAGAGACATTACCAAAAAGCGGCAGCCAGTTGACAAACAGCCAGCAGCATCTACTTGAAGACCTTACCGTCGGCAATCTCTCTCTTCTCGCCGTTGACGATAACAGGCTGGTCCCAGGCAAACATGTTGTTGATAAACTCCTTGTCCTCCTCCTTGGAGCCGTCCAACTTGGTGAAGCTGTACGACTCCCAGTCGGGAGCAACGTCAAAGGCAGGCTCGTGCTCCTGGCCTCTGACGAGGAAGGCACCGGTGATACCGTTGTTGTTGTTCTCACCGTACACAACCATGCACCCAAACATGTACTTGGTGGAGGCCGACAATCTGTTAAAGAACCCGCCAACCAAGTTGTTGGACATAAAGGTCAAGGTCAACTCGTCGTTGTACTTGTAGTCGACCTTCCACAAGGACCACTCCTCGGGGTTGTACTGGTTCTTCCAGAACCAGGGAATGGCAACCTCTCTGGTCTCCTCGTTGGAGTAGACTCTCTTCCACTCGTCCAAGGCGGCAGTAGGCTTGCCCAACTTCTCCAAGGGGTGCTTGGGCTTGGGTTGTGGAATAGGCTCGGCAGTCTCGGCAGTCTCGGCAGCAGCCTCCTTCTTTGGCGCGGCCTCCTTCTTGGCGGCTGGCGCAGGGGTGGTCTGCTTCTTCTCCTTCTTGGGTGGCACGTACTCAACGGGCTTCTCGATAAACTTGTAGTCGTTCAAAAACCCGGCCAAGATGGGCGAGGCAATGATGGTCTTGAACCATCTGGTGGTGTTGGGGTTCTGCTTTCTCCACTGCTCGCCAAACAAGTTGTCAAAGGCTCTGACAAAGAGAATGGCGGAAAACACATCGGCAAACGAGACTCTCTCGCCCACCAAGTAGGTGTAGTTGGCCAATCTCGCCTCGTACACGGCCACGAGCTTGTTGAGGTACGCCTGGTTCTCGTCAATCTGCTTCTTGTTGTAGGGGGTAATACCCTTCAACGGCTTGAAGATGTTGGCCACGGTGGGCAACAACTCAGAGTTGGACAACGAAAGCCACTTCAAGATCTGGGCGTATTCGGCCGCGTTCTTGCCCAATAACTTGGACTTGGGGTCCGCCAAGTTGATCACTTAAACAACTAGTTAGTATGATGGTCATGGGGAGGGAATGGGTGCAATTGCACCCAACCGGACTCTTCTGCGCCCTCCTCCTCCTTTTCCTCAATGGCTGCTGCTTCCTCCTTGGTAGGGTGCTTCGTTTCAGATTATACAATTCTCGACATGATTTATTAAGACAGGGATAACTGTTTAATAATTTGAAAAGGTTTCTCATCATATTCAGCCATTGGGTGGAGAAGGAAGCACAAAACAGTTAGTAGTGGTGGCGGTGGTGTAGACACATACAGTAGAGCGAGATGGCAATGACCTCGGTCAACTTGTAGCCCTTGGGGCCGACAAAGGCAGGGACCTTGTTCAAGGGGAAGTTCTTGGCAAAGACATCGTCCTTGTCGGAGATCTTCACGTCCAACTTGAAGTGCTTAATCAAAGCAGTTGGGACGAGGGATCTGATCTTCTCAGCGGGGGCGTACAAAGTACCTTGAGACATGGTGGTGATGGTGCTGTGAAAGAGGCAAGGGGTAAGGCCAATGGAGGGCGGGAGGAGAAAATTTTTTTCGTTGGTGCTGTCCCAACGTGCCATCTCGCACAGAGTGAGGCAGGTGCAGGTGCCGGGTAATCCTGCGTGTGAGGGCCAGTTTTAAAACTGGCCCCAGTTGGTAGCGTCGGTGAGGGGGGAGTCCTTCCAGCTACTCCTGCCTTTTTCTGCCCCATTCTGTGTCGCCCCTTCGTAAACGCATCTTCCGACCGGTTCAGTAATTTTTAAGCAGCCATGCAGGCCGCGCCCAGGAATGGACAACAACCGGATCAACAATAACACAATGAGTAGGTGATGGTAACGGGCAAAGAGAAAAAGGGAGAAAATACTTGCACAGTTTCCGAGCACCGCCAGCACGACGCAGAGGGAGTGGTACTCAGCATGGACCAGTATCCCAATTCTAGAGGTTGATCCCGCTGTTCTCGTTGTTCCCGCTGGTTCTGATGGGCCTAGAACCACTCTTCTCCTCGTGCCTGTTTGCATCACGACGAAGAATGGAATACCCACAACAGCAGCAATGGCGTGACAATGATCATTGGCAAAACAAGGCGGGCAGGAATAGACGGGGATGGGGCTTTTCTTGTGGCGGTTAATTTATCGCTACGAGTTGCCTTTAATATACCCAGCTAATAATTTCACTTTTGTTTACTCCTTTTTACTCATGGGTATGCTGTTTCACCGGGGGAAGGCTGGTCTCGCTATTGCCCAAGGAGCTGGGCTACCCCACCGTCACAGCGGCGTTAGCGACGACAGTTGTCCTAAACTTGCCCAATGCTGTAAAAGGATTTCGGGTGCCACCCCCACAACAACCAAACCAACCCAGCCCACAGCTTACTCTACCACCCCCTCAGCCAAGCCAGGGAAACAACTCCCGTTTTCTTGGATTTAAGAAGAAAAACGGTAAAATCATGGGTCCGCTTTATTCCAATGAGAAAACTATGCTGGTAGATGCTGATTTTGCTAGTCCAATCTATTTCTATCGTCTATGTGGGGATGCAAACGTCTTCGGTTCGTGTATACTACATGAAAACACAGTGGGCAAACGCGGGAGTGTCTTTACTCGCTCCTGGCTCGCATTTTCCTATGCGCCCACGGGCTGAATATACCGCAACACCCAGTCGAAATGGTGCGCCCACTGCATCTTGGTCTCGTGGTCTGTGGCCATCTCGTTGGTGCCCGTGAATAGGCGCTCGATTGTATAGTTGCTCTGGCTGATTCTGGCGTTGTTGTTGATATTGTGGAGCTTGAGCACAAACTCGCGCACGAGCGCCTTGGCCGTCTGCCGCTCGTTCAACGCGAGGAGCTTTGAGGAAACTGGCTGGGGCTGTGGAAGCAGAGGTGATTGTCTAGCTAGCTGTCCTTGCTGCCCCTGCCCCTGCTGCTCCTGCTCCTGCTGCCCCTGCTCCTGTTGCTGTCGCCGCATAAACCGCAATCTTTCACTGGGGGGTAAGTAGTCGGGCGCCATGTCGGGGTGGAAGATAAAACTGTAGTCAATCACCACGTCGCGCGAAAACTCGGCGTGGCTCATGGCATAGTCAAGCTTCACAAGGTACCAAAAAACCTCCTTGAGTTTCTGGCAGTCTGTCTTGGCGGCACCGGGCACCAATGGCGGGTCAATGCCACTGTACCCGCAATTCAACTGCTCAATCTCAAACGGACAGAGGCAGAGAATGTAGGTGATGTCCGACAAGTTGGAGTAGTATGACACGGGCCGCGTTTGCGGTTGCGGGTGCGGCGGGTACGTGATTTCATCACTCAAGTCGCACTGGTCCTGCACCACGGCAAACCCCTGCGACCGGTACCAGTACTCCAAGTCGTAAAACTTCACAATGAAAAACTTGAGAATGGTGATGGCTTGCACGGCCACGAGCAAGGAGCGCGTACACGTGCCACTTTTGAGAAGGTCGTCGACTTTAAGCACCACGCGGTTGAATAGCTTGACTTGGTTGTTCATCACCACGCGGTAGTACTCGAGGATCCGGTCCTTGGGAACCTTCAAATAGATTGAGAGCAACACCAATACGATGCTCACCACAAGGTTCTCAAAGTAGATGGCGTTGGTGGTGCTGGCCGGTTGTAGGCGCAAACTGTACCAGTGCGACTGCTGCTGCGCGATAATCTTTTCAAAACTGAGCGGCATTTGCCGCGAGCAGTTGAGCAAGCACTCGAGAAGAAAGGGGTTGGTCTCGGCAGCCTGCATGCATGTGGGCGTGACCACGGTTTTCCATATGCTGGTTTCGTTGAACAAGTCAAGGAGCCAGTGGTACTTTTCATTCTCGAGGAGGTGGATGTACTGCGAGACGCTGCTGGCAAAGGGGGTTTCGCGGGAGTATAGGTTGTACTGCGTGAGCGGTGGCGGTGGCGGTGGCTGTGGTACCTGCTGGGGTGGAGGTACCTGCTGCTGCCGAATCTGCATTGAAGTCTGGGCCTGGGGCGGCAACTGCGCTGGGACAATCCCGGAGTTGACGTAGCTGGGGATGGATTGCGAGTACAAAAACTGGTCTGTGTGAGAAACAAACTGCGGCTGTCCATCAGGGTAAATCTGTTGAGGAACCTGTTGAGGAATCTGCTGGTGTTGCTGGTTCCTGTACGCCTCATTCATCAATTGGTGGGCAATGTTCAGGTTATCATGCAAGAGACGCGTATCCGATCGCACCAACGGCGATGGCTGGTGATTGACCGCAGATCCGTCAGGGACAGAACTGGATGCCATGGAAGCCATGGTATCGCCTATCTTTGCTCTTCCGTCTGCTGATACTGGTAGTGGTGGTCCAGCAGCAGATGCTGACACCATGGTGGCTGCCGAAGCAGACCCTGCGGAGCCGGAACCGGAACTGGAGCCTGTGGTCCTGGCTCCTGCCAAGGTAGTGTTGGTCCCAGCAGGGGACAAATTGTGGAGGTGTTTGTACGTCTCTGGTAAGGCATACGAGTTATACGTATCCTCCTGGAACTGCAAATCGGACTCGCGGAGATCGGCTGCCGAGTGTAAGTGGATGTATGGCTGGTAGTTGCGCGCATCGTCGTAGAGGGAGGCAATGGTAATGGACTGGTCCAAGATGCGGTATTTCGGAGGAGCGGGTCCAGTATTAGTGGCAGGGTCACTGGTGGAGAAGCCACCTGGTGTTTGTGGCCGTCCTTCTAGTGGATTGTACAAGGTATATTGGGTAAAGTTTAACCTTATTCCCCTATAGCATTTCCGTTTGGACTTGATGCAATTGCGACACACCGGGAGGTGTTCATCGCACTTGATGTGGCGGTCGCGGCAGGTGACGCAGCCTGAGCGGGTTCGGCTGCGTTTGATCGTGGGGTTGAGCCTGCGTTTCGCCATGGGACGGGGAAGGCGTGGGGGAGGGGTGCGGGTAATGGTGGAGATAATAGTATTGGTGTATTTTCTGAGTGGGGGAGGAAAAACTTTTTCGGGTCTCTGATAAACAAATCTTCTGGGCGTGGCTAGGGTAGGCGTGGCGGTGTGTAGGATGGGGTGGGGGCTGTTTGGTGGATGTGTGTTGGCGGTAGTGCTTCTTCTTCTAGTGGTATATGTGTATGTGAAGAAAGAGAGGGCTTCTTCTCGCGGATGGCCTTATTGTGATATATATGTAGGCGGGGGATTTTTGTGTGGATTGCGAGGCGTGAGAAGCCAGTGGTGTTAAATGTTGGGCGAGGAATAAATAAATAAAAATAATTGCCAAGGGAGAGGGGTGAGGCCGAAGGATGAGGTGTGGATGGGGGAAGTACAGCGGTGGCCTAAAAAGGAATGGGCTGGAAAGGAACACAAGGATGACACTCTGGGGGGAAGGGGGAACGAGGCGTGGTGGTGGGGAGAGGGAAGAGGAGCAGTGTTGTGGTTTAGAGGTAGACTAATCTTTGTGCTTTCGGCTTTAGGCTTTTTCTTTGCCTGGAAATGTGCTTTGAAGGAGAGAAAGGGTGGGATGCTTTGGGTTTGACTTTGACTTTGACTTTGACTTTCTGAGGTGTATCTCGTGCTTGAGGAAAAGAGAGGGGGGTACCAACAGGTCTGCGGGTGTGTGGGATGGGGGTGGTGGCGGCGGTAGTATATATATGGCTGTGTACTGGTGTCTTTGTTTGGATATCCTATCCTTGCAGTATGCAAAATACGAAAATGGGGAATAATATGGTATCTCTCAAGAAGGGAGAGACGTCCAGAGGGGGATGGCACAAGTTGGTGTGGTTGCTGGTGGTGGAAGGGAAGGTAGGAAGGAAGGTTTATATGCGTGTATTCTTCTTCTTTTTCTTCAGATTGTGCTTGTACTCGTGCCTGTGCTCGTGCTTGTGCTCGTGCTCGTTAGGGTGAGACCTTCTCTTGTTATAGGACTATCCTCTCTCATTGTATATGGTAGTACATGTTGTATATATTCCTCTTTCGCTTTCTCTTGACTCCACTCCTCACCCCTCTCTTTGCAAGATTCTGAAATTTTGTGACTTTTTTATTTTTTTATTTTTTATTTTTATTTTTATTTTTTTGTCTTTTTTTTTGTCTTTTTTCTTTTTTCTTTTTTCTTTTTTCTTTTTTCTTTTCTTTTCTTTTTGTGGTTCTCTCTCCTTCTTCTGTTGTTGGACAACAACAACAACAACAACAATAACAACAAGGAGAGAGTGGACAAATAGTACGCTATCTATAACATCCCTCTCCACATCTTCACCAACAAGACCCCATGCACTGCTTCAGTGCTTGGGTCCCCCCTCCCCCTCCCATAGCCACGCATTAGTATGTGGAACGCTATAATCTCCTAACAAACAGACAGACAGACAGACAACAAGGACAATACACAACACCCACTGCTGGTGTGCTGAAGGGAGACAGCCACAAAACAAAAGAAAAGAGAAAATATTTTCACCTTCCCCCTTTTTCCTCCAGCTTGCCTTGTTGTTTCAGATCCGGGGGATCTGCTCTACACGCCCATCTCCTCTTGTCCTCCTGTCCTCCACTATACTCCACTATACTCCACTCCCCCATGGGTGCAAACACCCCCACTGTTAGCCCCCGCACTTCCATCCCCCAACACCTCCCTTCCCTTCTTCGGTTCTGCCACCATGCATGGCAGCTTATCACGACACATACACACAAAGCAGTTATATACTTAACAGGGTAAAACAAAAGTGGGCGGCCGCCCGTTGCTTTTTTCAGCCTGCCCTGCCCTGCCCTGCCCTGCCCTGTCTCTTCGAGAAGGGGAAGGGGCACCATAACAGCATGTGCTGCCCTTGCCTTATGGGGATGCAAACATGGTGGTACCTCATTGGCACAAACTATGGAGATTATTGGAGTTGTACCACTCCGAAGCTTATCTGAAAATTACCAACAGAGGCACCACTGCCTCCTCCCCCCTTCCCCGTTCCTAATTATGGTATGTACACCCATGCAACAGACACTCACAAGGCAAACCACCAGGACGTAAACTTCTCCTCCTCCTCCTGTTCTGCGAGACAGATCCCTGAGAGAGAAACGCACCACCACCAAAAGCATGACTGATTTGAAGCCCTGTAAGCGTCTCTTGTCTCTTGTCTCTTGTCCATCGAAATTTTATTTTTTTCTCGCGCTGATATTTTCTGATGGTCGCGAAAATGTGCCTGCGCTAAACAAAGACAAGGGGATGAGCCAAGGAGATGAGCATGAGGACATGATGGGGAGGAGCGTGGGAGAGGGTTAGGGGAGGGAGGATCATACCGCTGCTTTGAGGTCTTTTTAGCTTCTTCTCTTGACAATTCTCCTATTTTCCTTAATTTTTGGCCCAAAATTAGGATTAATTCTTTGTAGGTTTGGCTGTAAAAAACACCCAGTCAAGACCATTTCAAACTCATCATCGATTTCCCGTCCACGTTGAACACACCAAGTGCTCTTGCCTTGCCCTCCCAACTACATCTTTCCTTCCCATCGTTGCCCATCTGGCAAAAGTGTGCAAAACCTCCGCCCTGCCCTCAGCAATTGTTTATTTTACACCAGGGCCACATCGATTCAACGGAGGGAAAGTATAGGCGAACCCCAGAGACACTCGAGACGCTGAGTTTCAAAAGAGAAAACAACAAAGACAACTCGCATTACCCCGAGCGCCTCACTGGAAACATTCCAGCCACAAAGGTTAGGAGAGCACTACCTGCCCTGCTCTGCCCTGCCCTGAACGCTCTGTGTTCACGGAGCGAGGGACAGGTATCTCCAACCCACTCGTTGTTTTCCTCCCAACGGCACACCGGGGAATGGGACAATAGGGGGGTGAAACAGGAGAGCCCCAGAGGATTTGCACACACAATCGATAACCGTTTTCCTCCCATTTCACATGAAGCATTCTAAAATTTCAGGACGCGTAATTACAGAACTATCCAGCTCTCAACCAAGTATCCTCTTCGATTACCGACATGGAAGCCACAAGAGAACCAGTAGAACATAGCACAGCACAGAACAGAACAGCTCTGGTTTGTATTTATTGGTGGTCCCGATTTTTACCCAACAAATAGTGGGGCTGCGGAAATCCCTGCATGCGTGTCCCTCCATGTGTCGAGATTTCCTAAAAAGGACAGCGGGGTGTTTTCATTACGTGGCATAGCTGTATCTCGAGTGAACGCGGGGGAGGGGGGCAAAACAGCATATATATGGCTAAGCTACTAAAAAATGGCTCCACTTTTGGACGCCACAATTTGCTGGTCAAGTGTACTCACAAAAAGACAGTGCTGAAATAGGCAGGTGGGTTTCTGCCACTTTTACCCCCTGGTGGCAAGGAAGAGAAGAAAAAAGTGACGAGCAATGTCGTAATATTCCATTATCGCAAAAACCGTTTCACGACACATGGTGTATTCTTCACACTTCTTGTATAAACCACGTTTGCCAAAATTGTGCCAAACGTCTAGCGGCCGTTAGCCGATATGGCCCCCCTCCCCCTCATCCACACAATGACAGCGAAACAGGTCGTGTTTCACGAATAGGCGACTACAACATAGACACATGGACAAGGGATCTTTCCCTGGTGCGTGGTCCTTCCCTTCTGCCTCGGTGGATACTCGCAAAGGAGTGTGGGTCTGAGAAAAGCTTACTTTCGCTTGTGGCTCTGTCAAAAACGTGCTCTCTAAGTGGGGCACAAGGGAAGGGGCAGGGCAGAGGAGCGAGAGTAGAGGGGGTGAAAGGCCCGCTGGCATTATCACCTGACGGCGCCTGTGACAATTCTTTGATAAGGAAGCACAACACACCATGGAGAAAAAGTTGAGGCGGGTTGGAGAACGAGGGAAGTTGGACAGGGGGTGTGCAGTACGACACACACTCTCCTTGAGCTGTTTTCGCCCACTTTTGCACCCTCACACCCACACTCCACCACCTCGTGACCGAAATAGACACAAAGCCCAGGCTGGATTAAGAGGAGGCCACACAGCGGCCGGGCACAAAAAAGATTAAAAATTAAAAATTAAAAAATCCCTCCTACCAGAAGCTTAATATTTGTCTCCTTGGTGACTTGGGAGGAAGGGAGGAGGGGGGGCACTGCTCACTCGGAAATGGGGGACAGGCAGGGCCTATGGGATGAACACAGAAGGCGTTCTCCTCTTCCCCCTTCCACTGCTGCTTGCAGACTTGAAACGGCGTTATCTATGCGTGGATCAGCACATTGTTACGCTGACGTCACGGAAGGGAAACCGGAAACGACTTAGGGGAGTTTCGGGAACGGCCTCCACGTAAGGCGGGGACAAGTTGTCTTCGCTGCTGAACGCATGGGAGAGGCCCAGGTCAGGGCCTTTATCCCCCCAGTGAGTCGTGGGGGAGGGAGACTAAGGAAATTCCGTGGCGTGAAAAGTTTGTCATGCTTTCGGCAATGTCTCAAAATTTTTCTGTCTCCTTTTCTCCCTCCTCATATACTTCCCTCCTGCTCTCCCCCCTAACCAGCTACATTTCACTTCCCCCCTTTTTAACCACTTGGAATTACCTGCTTCTTTGTCTCCTAGATACGTCTCTTCCCATTGCAAGTGCCGCCTTTTCCCATCTCCTTTTGCAGTTGCAGTGCCATCACCACCCCCATCGCCAACACCACGTTCTTCTCCCCTGCCCACTACCCTTTCATACCCCAGTCCCTTTTTTTGACACAGAAAACTGTTTATTTTTTCTCCCTCCCTTAACGTTGTCCCCCGTTATTGATTAAAAATCTTGTTAGCCGATAATGACGTTGAAACCATGTCAGTCGAACGGCATGCAAACCAGGCAGCAGAGGAGCACAGGCTCATTGGGAATGGCGCACTGCCCAAGTTTTGATGTCAATGCGCCGCCGTTCGTGCCACAGCAGGTGCAAATGCAAATGCAAGTACAGCCACCACTGGGGAGCTCCATTTCACCCACGGACCCGTGTCCTTGTCACGATGAGTGTTCCCACGTGCTCGAATTTGCCAACTTGCCAAGCACGCTTTCGAAGGAGGTGTTCATCCAGGACTTGGGTGCCACTACTGGTCTGGAGACGGCATTTGGCGTCATTGAGTATGACGCTGGACACGGCACGGCTGTGGTGGAGACCGCTTTTGTGTCAGTTGAAGAACAATTGATCCAGCTGTACAATGGGAGACGGTGGATGGGCTATGCTGTGCAAGTGAAAAGGAGAGGCTCTGTACTGAACGGATCACCTCAGGTGGAGCAGCAGCAGTTTGCTGGAACCGAGGAGGTTCTCCCTCCTAGCACGCATTTCCCTAATCCCGATTATAACATGAAATTCCCGCAGCAGCAGCGGCCCGTGTTCAGACGCACGTCTTCGAGCCGGTCTACCGACTCCCGCAGGAGCTCTAAGGGAAGAAGTTCCGTCTCATCGTCGTTGTCGTTGAACCGCAACCTGAGTGCCGCGTCACTCTCCTCAACGGGGTCGTCTACGTCCTTGGCTGCAATGGCAGCCAAGGCAGTGCAGGCGGGTAGCGCTGGTCAGGTTAATGAGAGCGAGGGGGATGGATCAGTTTCCAATGCCGAGTTTCCCATCCATGACCTAGCCGAAGAAGATGAAGATGAGAACGGGGAGCCGGAGGAGGAACAAGAAGAGGATGAAATGGAAGAGGATGAGCAGGTAGATCAGCCCACCGAGGACGAATTCATTTATGTCCCCGTGGGCGAAGGGGACGACCCAGACCAGCTCATTAAGGTCAATCCCCGCCGCTTGTTCATTGGCAACGTTCCCTACTCCTCGACGTGGACGGCGCTCAAGGCATTCTTGCTTGCGCGCGCACACGAGTTAGACCCAAACAGTAGAATTCTGATTTTGAAAGTGGAGATCCCGCTCCAGCACGTGTATGACTCGGACATGTACTTCATGCTCCCCGGTGGAGGCACCGGTGGAGTAGGAGGGAACGGGGCACCTGGCCATGGTCCCGGGCTCGCGCGGATCTTAAGCAAGAGCCGCGGGTTTGCCATCGTCACCACCGGCGACAGCGAGTCTGCGAGCCGATTGATCGCGTGGTTCGACAATACCGAGTTCGAGGGGCGTAACTTGACGGTGCGGTATGACCGGTTTCCCAAGTTTGAGAACTACTATGCCCAAGATCGAGAGTACTTTAGCGGGAATGGCGGCGCCTTTGTCTCCAGAAAGAGCGACACACCTGCTTCTTTGGCCAATCCCGTAGGGCCCGCGGTGCTCAGCAACTTGGCCATTGAGCGCAGCCAGCTCCACCGCCGGTTCTACTATGGTGCCGGGGTGACGCCGCCGTATGGCCTGCAGCGACAGCCGCCATTACCTCCACCGCCATTCCTCCAGGCATACCACCTCCCGCGCTATGTGCACTCAACTCCCGCGCCAGGGATGTTCTCTCACCACCAGCAACAACACCCTCCGCCTCAACAACAATCACAGATACTGCCACTGCCACTGCCACTGCCCCACCACCATGCCACGCCACCGCCACCACCGCCGTCCGTGCCCCCGCCCAGTGTTGGCGCCGGTGCTGCCGGTGCAGCATACTACTTCTTTCCCTACTATTACGGGTCTCCGCAGACCCCGACTCCGATCCAGACCCCAACTCCTTTCCCACAAGATGCATATTTCCCGTCACAGCAACTAGGAACCACCACCAATCCAAAGATGGTGCCCGTGCTGGTGCCATTGCCCCAGGAACCACCGAGCTACAGCCAAGCCTCTGGTGGGGGTGATTCTCTGAACAATATGCTCCAGGAGGACGCAAAGGCACGGGCGCTAATAAACTCGTTCCAGAACTTGGACGTCAACACCTGAATCCAAAGCAAAGGTATATATAGATCTTGGAATCCCTATTGTTTTGTATTCCTTTTGTGCCACAGTAGAAACCAACGCACCACACCATCAAACAAACCCAACACACAAAAAATCCTGCACGTGACGTCGCCAAAAAATTTTCTCTCTCTTTTCTGGAGCTGTTTTTTTTTCCCTCAAGCTCGCCTACTCAAGGAACAAACTTCCCATATCAAACCTGTGCTGTGCTGTGCTGTGGTATACTCTCACACACGTAATCTTCACCCACAGATAATCAGCCACAAGAAAACAACAACCACACACGCACGGCGCATCTAATACACCAATACATTCACCCCCACTCCACTCCAACACTACCCTGTCTCTGTCCAGGCTTTCACCTCCTCCAGCATGGCTTCTGAATCGTCCAAGAAGTTGCACTTGCAAACCACCAACAAGAACGAGGAGCTTCCTCCCTCGATCTTGGCGCCGAGTAGCCAAAAGAGCCCCTCGCCGCCGCCCATACTCAACACGGAAGGCTTCAATTTGAAGGTATCGCCACCAGTGTCACCACAAGGCCCGGGGGTAGGCCCCGCCACGCACCCGCATAAGGAAACCACGGTGGCGGGCGGCGCGTACTTGAAGGACCCCAACAGGGCGTCAGCAGCAGCAGCCAGCGCCTTGCCAAACCCGGCAACACTACTGCTTGCTGAAAACAACGACTCGATGTCGAGCTTGGACTATACTTTGAACCCGCCCAAGGAGAGCCTGCACCATAAAGCGCCCTCGGTGCATGCGCATTTCTATGTGGACGATACCATAAAGTCAAAGAACCGGTCGCGCAGTGGGTCCGTCAACAACAGCAGTAATAGCAACAACACTGCCAGTGCCGCAAACCTGGTTGTTTCACCCCTCACGAGCCCACAGAACGATGCAAGCAGGAGCCAAGAGAGTATTGTCAAGGGGCTCAGCAGTGTGTCGTCGCTTGCATCGAAACAGGGCGGCGGGGCTGGCGGAGCTGCTTCCTCCACGCAGTCTTCCCCACTGGCGCTAGCCTCTACCGCCAACATTGGTGCTGGCGAGCAGAATGCCAACATTGACCCACGCTTGCCCCAGGACGACGGCAAGATCCACGTGTTGTTGGGCGTGTGCGGTGCCTTGTCCACGGGCAAGATCAAGCTCATCATCAACAAGTTGTTTGAGATCTACACCCCGAAGAAGATTGCTATCCAGTTGATTCTCACCAAGGCGAGCGAGAATTTCATCCTCCAGGAGACGTTGGGTATTTTGGAGAACATCAAGGGCGTGCGCGTGTGGCGCGACGCCGATGAGTGGAGTACTTGGAAAACGCGGCTGGATCCGGTTTTGCACATTGAGTTGCGACGGTGGGCCGACATTTTGGTGGTATGCCCGCTCACTGCCAATACACTTTCCAAGATCCTGTTGGGAATATGCGACAATTTGTTGACCAATGTGTTGAGGGCGTGGAACACGAGCTACCCCGTGTTGTTGGCGCCCGCAATGGTGAGCTACTCATACAATGCAATCACCACCAAGCGCCAGTTGCGGTTGATTGCAGAGGAGATGCCGTGGATCGAGATTCTCAAGCCGCTGGAGAAGGTGTTTGGTAGTTATGGTGATATCGGCATGGGCGGCATGATGGACTGGAATGAGGTGGTCAATCGCATTGTTATGAAGTTGGGTGGGTACCCCGAGGAGGAGGAGGAAGGAGAGGAGGAAGAGGTTGACGAGAACGAGGAGGCCATAATAGATGATGAAGAGGAGGCCGAAGAAGAAGAAGAAGATGATGATGACAATGATGATGATGATGATGATGATGATGATGATGATGAAGATGATGAAGATGACGAGGACGAGGATGACACACAAAGTCTCGATAGCGAGAATGCGCAGCCACGACCCGCAATCACGGAGAATGCCAACGCATAGAGCTCTACACCACTCCGGGCCATCCAATATCTTTTTATAATACACTTTCTAGAACTAAAGCTTGCTTGGAGCCTGGAATGGCGGCACTTCGCAGTCACACCCCGTTGATTTGTCTAATCTTTTCGTCCCTCCATGTATGATAGTCGTCTCCGACCATGGTGGAGGTGTCGCACGTGGAGATGCTCACCTTTCTGGGCGATGTTGTGGTTGCCGCTGCCTCGCGGCTGAGAAACTCCTTGATCTTGATGGGCGAAAAGTCAAAGGGAGAGGAGTTTTCCTTATTGTGCTCTGGGCCAGGATTGAGCGCGGTCAGATTTGGGGTTGCGTCAGCCGCACCCACCTTTGAGGGCACTCTCATGGGGGTGTTGTTGACTTTCAACGGCAACGGGGGTCGCAAGTTTGGTTTCAAGGGCGACACCAACGACAGAATCTCGCCTGGTTTCGCAAACGAGGTGTTGCGTGACAACGAGGAGGGCAGGTGTGGCTGCTGCGGGCTCTCAAGCACGGACAAGTTGTGCGACGATGCGTGGAGGGCATTGCTGAGCCGTACGGTGGTGGGGTTGTTGAATGTCATGGTGCGCTCGCGCCGTGACTTTGGCGGCGACTTGAAGACACGAGACCTGGCATGGGCAGCAGCAGCAGCAGCGGGAGCGGCAGTCGGAGTAGCACCTGGGGTTCTCTTTGGAGACATGCTGGATACTCTCTTCACGGGCGACGTTTGCGTCCGTGGCTTGGCCCTCGACTTGAACTGCTCCGACTCAAGCACCAACACTTTTTCGTAGAAATCCTCCCCGTTCACCATCAACGTTCTCCCACCCGCCTGCAATGCAGCATTGTTATACTGCGTCACCTCGCGCTTCAACCCCTCAATGACACGCGGCAAGTTCTTGTTGATGCGCTTGCGGATCTTTTCCTCGTTGAGAAGAATCTTGCACGAGTTCTTGCTCAAGAGCCTCGACGAGTCGCGCGACGACTCCGCCAAGAATTTCTGGTCCCTGAGCAACTCATTGAGCTCGTCATACAACTGGAACACCTGCCGTTTTTGGGTAAACTCCTGCTTGAGTTTCTCCAACTCCTGCTCGTGCTTCAGCAACACCGTCTCCTTGTTGTCGTCGCAAGCGTCGGCGCTGTAGTTGAAGTACTCAAACTCGGTACGCATCTCGTACGAGTAGAACATCTTGTCCCACAACCGCTCAATCTCGGTCCTGGTATCGGAGATAAAGCTCTCGATGTATTCGGACCGCTTGATGTACAACTTGTTCAACTCCATCTTGAAATTCAAGAGCGCAAGGTCTGACAACGAACCGTTGCGCTCCATGAAACTGCAAGTATACTCGTTGCTCTCGCCAAGCTTGTCCCACAACTGGCGGCACTTGGCCGAGTAGTACTCCCACTTCTGCCGCTTCTCCTGCACACTGGCGCCAAGCACCCGCTCGAACCGGCTCAAGAACTCAATGTGGTAGTCGTTCAACCCAAACTGGCGCGGGTCCTGGTGGATAAGATGGAGCGTCTCCGTGTCCAAGAGCCGTTCCGGCTGCATGTCCGCTAACTGCTCATCGCTCATCTGCAACATGTCAACATGGGCAAGGCATTGCTCGACAATAGCTGCCACCTTCAGCACACGGTTCTCCACCTCTGTTGTGCAGTTGTCAATTTCCAGCTCGATGGAGACGAGCAAGTCCTGGGTGATTTTGGTGAATCGTAGGCCGCGAATTATCCTCACGAGCTGGTAGTTGACCTCTCGTAGCTGGTCATACTGGTCAGGGGAGGCGCCCTCCTCCCCTTTTTCTCCCTGCCCACCGTGCTGTTCCTCCTCTTCCTTCTCCCTCTCCAGCTCTGCCCTCTTCTTAATGGGGCTGGCGTGGATAAAGGTATTGTTATCCCTCGGCTTGGGTGTGGTATCCACAAGCTGCACCGCCCGTTCAAACGATTTGATCACTTCCCTGTGGTGCTGCGCATCCTCGGCCGACGATAGCGATAGTAGCACCGATCCGGGGCTCGCGGGCCCGATAATGTCCACGAAATCCACGTACCGCAAGTTCAACGCATTCAACTGCTTGAAAACCGCCACAAACAGCCGCAACACCGCGAGAAAGACTATGTTCAACTTACTGCGCTGCTGTAGTAGCGACAACAGGGGGATGTTGCGCATCATGTACTCGTACTGCTGCTCGACGTTGCCTATCGATCTCGTCTCTTGCGACTTCATCATTGCCGTCAACACCTGCTCGCGGTACCCGTCCTCGTACTGCTGCTGGTTGTCAAACACGAGTCCCTTCTGAAGAAGGTCCAACGACTTGTCACCACGGCTGTCGTTGACCATGGCGAGAATGATGCGGATCTGTTGCCGCAACCACTCGCACTCGTTCTCAATGTTCTGCTTCTCTCGGTCAAGATTGCTGGCAAACTGGGCAATGGTGTCTTGCACCACGGCAAAGATCTCGCCCTTCTTACCGGCAATATCCACGCTCGAGTATCCGATGCGGGTGTATATCTCGTTGAGCTCGGCGATGGTGCGGTTGATATTCTGCGCGATGCGGTCAAACTCATCCGCCAGGGGCTCGGGATGCATGCGTGATGTGTCCGCCATGGGTGAGCTAGGTAGCGGATGCGCCACTGGCCCTTCGGGGTCGTTTTGTAGTAGGCTCATTTGGTGGGGAGCTGGTTGTGGTTGTGATTGTGGTGGCTGTAGAAGGGTGTAGTTATGCAAAGGTCGTTCCTGTCCCTATTTTCACCTGTGTGTGTCGTTTTTTCTCTCTTCGTTTCGGGACAGGTCCAAACACCTTTTTGTTTGTAGTTGTGGATGTGGTCTCTCGACGTTTGTCCGAAACAGGACGAAATGTAAACAAAGCGTTTAAAAAACATAAACAGTTCTACAAAAGAACGCACTAGCAAGCAGGAAGAGAAATACGGAATTGTTACGCCCAGTACTGTTATTTCTCCCTCTCCCCTAGCCTATGCAACACCGACGACAACTCCGTGGCAAAGTCCATGTTGCTCATGTCGCCACCATGGCCAATAATCTCCTCGGTGACCTCGTCCATGGGCGTTTTGAACGTGTCCATCTGGATCTGCTCCAACACCGCCCTGTTGTCCCGGCTGCGGTGCGACAACTTCCACTTGTACTCTACCCCGGTCACGGGCCACCGCAACTCGCGCGCAATGCGGAAAAGATCGGTGGCTGCATACGCTCCGGACCCAGCCCCGTGACGCAACATCTCCTCGTACCAGACGCGCGCTTTGTCGTACTCCTTGTTGCGGTAGTGGTGCTTGACAAACGGGTATATCTGGTTGAACGTCACCGGCAAGTCGCGCGCCCGCACAAACGTCATCACCCGCGCGGCAAACTCAAAGTCGCCGTGCGCGAGCAACGCCGTCTGGATAAGCACCTCCATGTTGCGCGTCTCCACTCTCTCGATCTTGTGCGTGCTGTAGAAGCCAAACACGCGCTTCGCCAACTCGTAACGCTCGAGCAGCAGCAGCACCGGCACGAGCTCCATCGGATCGCTGCTCGTGCGCAAGAGGTGGTCCAAGAACATGGTGATGGACTGGTCTGTCTGCGTGTCGGGCAATACCGTGGTGTACGCCTCAAAAAAACCGTCAATCACGCGCAAGTTGTCGTCAAACGGGATGGCCCGCAACACGGCGCGGTAGATGCCCGAGAGCGCCGCGGGGTTCATCTGCAACCCGCAAAAGGCGGTGTCGACATTGGCTACTTGCACAACGTCCACCGAGGGCACACGCTGGAGCATGCCCGTGTAGACCAACCCAAGAACCTTCAACTCGTTGAGCGCGCGCAAACACTCCTGGCCAAAGAGAGCACCGGCGTATCCGAGCACGACCTTGGGCTGGGCGCTAAATTTTTTGCTCATCAATTGCATGATCTCGTTAGCAATGAGGTGCTTCTCCCCCAGACTGAGCTCGTACAGCTGCTTGATGTGGTTGAGGATAATAATAAACTCGGTGGCGCGGGAGTCTTTGCGGCACGTTTGGAGGATGGCAAACATGGTGCGGAAATCCACAGGGAGCTGTTCGTTGGCCATGTATTTGAGCACCTGCACGCAGTGGTGGGCGCCCTTGAACTGGGCGACAAACAATAAGATGGTCTTGAGTAGCGTCTGCACGTTTTCCGCAAGGCTGGTGGTGTCGCCAGTGTCGTCATTGTGGTTGTTGCTCTCACCACACCGCCGTTCGAACTTTTCGAGCATGCAGTTGAGATAGAACGACGCGAGCGCCGGCTGGTTGTCTGCAGCCAACGCCTGGGTAAAGTGGGCAAAGTCACGCACGCTGTAGTACTCGACCATGCGCTGCCGCACCACGGCGTCGTACTTTGTCCTTAGCACGTCGTGCCACTTGGGCTGTACGTACCCCGTGCGCGCCACAAATCTGTCCAACTGGGTGCCGCCCGCAAGCGTCTTGCGCAAGCCGCGCGATAACTGGCGGTTGGCGGTGCGGATATTGAGCGACACCATAAACGCGTAGAGCTCGGTGCCTCCAAGGCACAGCAGTAGTTGCTGGAACTTGTCGGAACCCAACCAGAGCGGCCGGGCGTTGACCGAACCTGTAGCGCAAAGCTTGGTGAAGCAGGCTCGTAGCATTTCCGTTGTGGCGTCTTTATCTCGCAGCCCCACAATTGACTCCAAGGTCTTCCAGAAGAGACCGCGGGCGCGTGGGGTTGTAGGGTCCACAATAAAGTGCATCAATAGCAGCTTGATCTGGTTCTCCTTGAACCGCGTGAAACACAACGACGCAATCACCAGCTTGGCCTGGTTGTCGGCATCTTCATGAGTGTGGTGGTACAACTTGCTGGCAACGCTGGGGTCGTCGAGGATCGTGTCCCCGATAAGCTGGATAATTTGGAAACACGCCTCGTGATCGCCAGCCACGGCCGCGGTCAACTGGGTCCACTCTTCTGGCCGTAGTGTCTTGAGCTTCCCCCGCGGTATTGCTGCCAACCCAACACTGGTGGTGGCGGTGCCGCTTCCCAGCACATTTTGTTGCCGGCCCGGTGTCGGTAGGGTAGAAGCTGTGGCAGCTACACTTTCTCCCGTTACGGTGAATGGGTTTTTCCTCAACGAAGGCTCATAAGTTGGGATCGAGGCCGTTAGTGCTTCTGGAGCGGTCGACACTCGTCGCCTACTCGCTACCTGCACTAGTTGTCGTAGTCTGCTCATATAGCTGCTGCCACTCCAAGGTCTCCAGCCCCCGACCCATGTTTGCGAAAAATTTTCAGTACACTAGAGAAAAAAGAGGGAAACTCTGCTAGTGAGGATATGCGTCGCCAGCTGCTGCCAAACGCTATACTTCTACCCCCCCTCACTGGTTCCCCCGTTCTATATCCTCCCAGCTTTGCATTGCCATGGTGCTAGTATTTGCCCCGCTGTCCCTATAGATGTGCCGCTGGTAAAAGTACGCCAAGTCAAACACAATCGTGCCCGAGCTGCCCAAGATGTAGGGCAACTCTTGCACGAGAAACTGGCCCCGGCCGGCGCCATACACAAACTCGCAGCTCGTGAGAATGGACAACGTATAGGTCAAATTCCCCACCAATGCTGAGCCAAAGAGCAACGGCGAAATGCCGTCCACGGACTTGCGCTGGTAGTTCTTGTACAACTGCGGGCACCGCGAGCTGCAGTACACGAAAGTGCACCCCCACGCGAGAAGCAAGCCAAGCACGGAAGGTGGCGGCACAGGAAGAGGGGTTTCAGTCTCTGTGGCCCTGGCGCCCGTAGCCTGGAGCAATGTTCCCGCGATTGCTCCTGTTTTAAACCCTCCGTTGCCATCAGTGGAGTCGTAGCTGCTGGGCTCCGATAGCAACGAGTCCTCAGTCAGCGTGGCCGCCATCCCCGTATGTTTGATGCGCTGCACGCGGCTCGAGTGCAAGGACACGTCGCTGACGGTAAAGTCGCCGCCCACACTGGTCTCACCCGTGCCGTTGGTGGATGCTGCCGCTAGCACGCCGTGGTGTGCACGCGGGTATACGCTGTTGTAGTAGTAGTACTGGAAGCAGAGCACCAAGTCGTTGCCGAGGAAAAACACACTCAAATACACCTGGAATCCCAACACCCGGTTGAGCAAGCAGCTGGTGAAACTCAAGAAGTCGCCCATAAACCAGAGCAACAAGAACGACGGCGAAATCCCCTCAGCCGACTTGTTGCGGTAGTTGGTGTAGATCTGCGGGAGCTGCGCACACATCCAGCTCACACACAGCACGAAACTGAAGACTGAGGATATGAGCTTGAGGTGGGAGCAGCCCACCGTGATTGCTAGTGTGATGATGGCGGCTGTCATGGGTATGCTCACGCCGAATAAGAGACTATGTGGGTGTGTTGTACCTGCTGTCCCCACTAGTTGTTTTTTTTGGTCTCGGTCCTCTTCCTTTAACGCGCTTATCGGTGACCAATGTTTCTTTTTTGGTGCCACTCGCTTGCCGTCTATTGTTCTTGCTCCTCGCTCATGTCCCATGCATTACAACTTGTACAAAGCGTTTAAAAACGATACAATGACCCTGTCTGCCAAGCCCGCGGTGCTCACAGATCCCGCGATACCGTAGAGTGCCGCGGTATCGCTCTTGCCCAACCCGTGCTCCTTGACGTCGGCCACGGCGCGCGCGGTGCACGCCTCCAAGTCGGCAATCAACTCATCCACCACGGGCACTGTGAGCCGTGTGAGGGCAAAGTGCAACG
This sequence comes from Zhuliangozyma boniae, assembly GCA_002094185.1. Taxonomy (NCBI): domain Eukaryota; kingdom Fungi; phylum Ascomycota; class Pichiomycetes; order Serinales; family Debaryomycetaceae; genus Zhuliangozyma; species Zhuliangozyma boniae. Next base: position 183,628 of record MXQC01000006.1, read on the forward strand.
CCGCAGGCCGCTGCAAGGCGGCAAAATGCCATCCTTTCTTGCTAAGCAAGTCGCCTAACTGGTAGATGTTGAGCTCCGCCAGCGCCGCGTCCTTCACCTTGAACGCCACCACCGGCCCCACGGGGTCGCCCACCACCTCCAAGTACCGCGCCAAGTGCCCGTGCGTCTCCACCGCGCGCTTCACCTTCATAGTGGCCAGGACAATCTCGTAACACAGCTTCGTGTAGCCCTCTTTGCCCAAGTGCACCAACGTGGCCCAGCACCCCACCATCAACGCCCCTGGGCGCGACCCAGCAAGTGTAGGCGACCCGTACATGCCGCCCGTCCAGTCGCTAGAAATATAGTACTGGCACTCGCGCAACTGCGGGTGGCGGTACATGATGATCGACGAGCCCTTGGGGGCAAACCCGTATTTGTGCGTGTCGCACGAGATGGACGTAACCCCGGGCACCCGGAAATCAAACTTGGGCACCGGCCTGTCACCGTGCACCTTGGAGGCCTCCAAGAACGTTACGACAAAGGAACCGAGGCACGCGTCCACGTGCAAGGGGATATCGTACCGTACGGCAAGTTCAGACAACGCTTCGACGTCGTCGATGATACCGTGTGGGTAGTTGGGGGCCGATCCGCACAACAATACTGTGTTGCCGTTAATCAACCTCCGCACCTTGTCCACATCTACCTGGTAGTTCTCGTCCAAATCCACCTTGTGCAACGTCATGCCAAAGTACGAGCACGCCTTCTCGATCCCCGCATGGATGGTCACAGGCGCAACCACCTCGGGCTTGGTGATGCCCTTGTGCTTGCGGCCGTACTCGCGCGCCGCCAACCCCGCAAGGAGAAGCGACTCGGTGCCACCCGACGTGGTAGAGCCGCATCCGGTGTCCTTGGGGGCGTGAAAAATGTCCAACACCATAGCCACGACCTCGGCCTCCATCTTGCGCACCCCGGGGAACACGTCCGGGTGCAACTGGTTGGCCACCGAGTACTTGTAGTAGGCGTGGCTCTGGAGCTGGAGCAAGTCGTCGCCGCCGTGGTAGACAGCACCGCTCACGCGCCCGTTGTTCCAGTCTGAATGCTTCAACTCCTGCAACTTGTCGAGCTCGGCCTCAACGGCTTCGGCATTAAGCCCCTGCGTCGGCAACTCAGGGAACTGCAACAACCCAGCATCGTTCTTGATGAGCTCGTTCTCAATCTTGGTCACGGTCGCGGCAAGCTCCTTGTCCACCTTCGCCTTGATGGGTGGGAGCAGCAACACGAGCTGAAACACGCGTGCCGTCGTCCAGGTGCATGCCATGCGCACCAGACCAACCACCCCATACCCGCGGACCACGGTCGCAAGCTGGGCAAGTTTGGACAAGACCACATACACGACAAAAACGTCACGCAAAAGCCGGGGCGCGCCCCAGTCCCCATAAACGTATGTTTGCATGAACCACAGGCAGGCGCTGTGGCGCAACGCTAGCACAAAGGAGAGCACCTCCTCGGCACTGGTGGGGAGCGCCACCTGGAAGGCAAGGTCCGGAACTATCATTGTGGAAAAGGGAGCAGCTCTATATGTATGTGTAAGTGTCTGTGTGGGTGTCTGTGTAAGTGTATGCTTAAGTGCCTGTGTAAGTGTCTGTGTAAGTGTCTGTGTAAGCGTCTGTGGGATCGTGAAATTATGGAAAAAGCAACTGGAATGTCCGGAAGTAGCCAGATCTTGTCTCGCGTTTTAGGCCGCCTTTGCTCCTGTCATTTCCGCTCCCTTTCCCCCTCTCTTTTCTGTTTCCTCTTACACGCATGATTTTTCTTGGACCTTTTGATTTCCGGATAGGTGCGGATCGTCTAACCAGGACAGTCTATATAAGCAACTGCTTCTCACAGCCTTTCCTCTCCGGTAAAGCTTGGCGGGTACACTGCTGTCCCAAAAGAGGCGATAAACTCGTTCTGGCGCTTGAGATGGTGCAACTGCGCCTCGTAGCTCACAAGCGTGTCGCGCTTGATGAGACCAGGGAGTGCGATCCCCGGGCCCGTAGTTTTTAACTCGTGTCCCGTGTGCCGCTCCTTGACCTGGCCGAGCTTGTGCAAAAGCTGTACCGCATCGGAGGAGCTCGCCTGGTACTTTTCCCGCACCGACTCGCACTCTAGGTTGATCTTGGCGTACTCCTGCTTCACCTTTTCGAGCTCCTGCTTCAACTTGTCGATGGTTTTGGCCTGCACCAGCAACTCTGGTTTCGGCTTCTCCTTCTCCCCCTGTTCTTGTTTCTGTTCATCCCCGGTTAGCTTTCCCCACTTCTCATTTAATATGTCTAAGACCGCTTGGTGCTTCACGAGATCGGCATCGACCTTGGCGAGCTTCCGTTCGGAGAGGCTGGCATCCTCGTTCAACCGCCGTAGCTTGTGGTAGCTGGCGGAAATCAACTCCTCGTCGCAATCAAAGTGTACCTGACGGCGTGTCTCCAACTCGCGCTTGGCGGGAAGCTCTTTCGCCATCGCCCGGTCTTTATCCTCCAACTCGGCGAGCTTGCGGTGCAACGCCTCTGCCACCTTCGACTTGAACACCTGGTAGTCGCCGCTGGTGATTTGGTCCATGCCGCTGAGATGGTTGAGCCGCTTGAGCAAGCGGTCTTCGGAGAACGAGGTCGTCAACTGCGAGTTGAACTTATCCATCAACTCCGCAAGTGTCGCCAACAGACCGGTCACACCGTAAACAAACCCCTGCATGTTGGCACCGTAGTTCTCGACAAAGAAATCGGAGACAAGCTGTCTTTCTCTTGCCTCCCTCGCCTGCTCCTCTAAGTGGAAGAGATTGACGACCAAGGTGGTAATTACTTGCACCTTCCACTTGTGTACCGCCTCGGTGTCAAACAAAGACGACGGCGGGGAGAACTGTAGCGCAATGTGCTCAATCGAAAACACTGGCACCGGGATAAGCACAGGAACAGTTGTCTCTCCGGTAGCAGCAGCACCCGTGCTGACCGGGCTGCCTCCATTTAAGACGCCGCTGCCGCTGCCGCCGCCGCCGCCGAAACCGGGCCCCCGGTTCAGGCGCAACATCTCCACACTGGCGGCGCTTAGATCTAGGCTCGCGTCAAAGGAAAAGATGGCGTCATAGCCGGCGCTCTTGCCTGTGGGGAAATTGCTGTACAACTGCTGCGAGCTGATCAAGTTTAAGTACAACTTGCTTCCACCGTGCCTGCTGGCGCCCTTGTCGTCGTACAACTTGGCGCGGCTTGAGTTGTCATAGTAGAGTGGCTTGCCGATAACCAACAGCTCTACAAGCTCCAACTCTTTGACGCTCTTGGCCACCACAAGCATGCGCAACTCCTTATCAAGCAAGCTGTTAACTACGCGGTCAAACAACTGCAATTTCCCCGACATGTTCACCTGGCGCTCGCTCGTTTCCGAGAGCAACAACTTTTTGGGCATAAAGTGGTCCACAAGCAACGACGGGTGGTCCGCCACCGTCACGAGCTGGTCGTACAAGAGGGCGATGGCCAAGTTGTCGCGCGAAGACTCGAGGAGACTGTCGATGCGGTTGCTGCGTGTGCTCCGGCTCCGCGCTTCCAGGAGCAACTCGCCGCTGAAGAGATGCACCAACAATTCGATTAAGGTGGTTTGGAGCCGTGTGGTTACGGTGGGGAGGTACACCACTGACGGCAGTAGCACCGCGTCGTCCCCACCGCTGCCGCCGCCAGGCTCCCCCGCTTCTCCAATCGCGTCGGTGTCCACCGGCGTGTACAAGGACGACGGCGGGTCTTCCGATAGCATGTCCATCAAATTCATGTTTCCTTGGTTCTCCGTGGTTGTCTGTGTCTGTGCGTGTGCGTATGCGTAGTACTTCGCTTATGCGTGCCACGGCTGCTTTTATTGGAGGTGGCTGGTGACATCCACCCGGCATTTTTTTCTTTTCTTCGCTACCTATTCTGTCGCTCTATTCCAGCATTATTTCTACACTCACTCTATTTCCTCTTTCGTACAGTCACGCCAATACTACCAAGCGAGTTCCACACCACGGGCTCCACCTTCTTGGGTAACTTGCGGCCATAGAGACACTGGTCCACCAACCACATGCCCACCACAAACTCGTTCTTGTTGAGCGTCCCATCCCGCCGGAAATCGACCAACTGCCAGACCTGCTCGAGCGTGTCGCTCGGTAACCGGCTGCGTTCCCAAATACGCTTCACCACCGGCCCGCACATCAACTCCTTGACTTCCGCTCCGTGCAAATGGTGCAAGTTGGCTGCGCCGGCCGACGTGAGCTTGGCGGCAGTCATGGCAGCCTCCTCTTCCTCGTGCTCTTCCTCCGCGTTTTTCTTGTTCTTGTCGCTCACCCTCTCGACGCTGCCATTGCTGTCTTCCTTCTCCCCAGCGCTGTCTCCATAGTCCACCCCGGTCAACTTTGTCACCACCCGGTCCATGTACGTGCCCTTGTTACTCACCCAAACCCCCTCGTATCGCTTGCGCTCGGTTTCGGTCAAGTAGTTCAACTCGCTGTGGCTTTTCCACGGCTTGTTCTCATTAAACGCATTCTTTTTGTCCTTGCGACGATTGGTCTTTCGCATCGTCGTTCTAAACTGGACCGGCTTGGACTGGGGCTGGAGCTGTTGCTGGCTCTGCAGCGGCTGCAGCGACTGAAGCAGAACCAGCTGCATCATCACCGGCGTAGGGCTCCGAGGCGGAAGCGCATTGGGGCCAGCATCGTCGTAATCATCCAAGTCCAGCTCAAGCAAGCTCAGCGACGTGTCGATGCCTCCCTTTTTGGTCTTGGGGGTTCTCCAAAAAAAGCCAATGTCGACTTTCGGATGGTGATGGCCGTGATGCGGCAGGTGGTGGCCGCTCCCGCCCAAGTCGGGAAACTGAGGGAACTTGGTGGTGCTTGCTGCTGCTGGCTCCTTGCCGTCGCTCACATACTCACTCGAGGTGTTTTCCGCACCCGCGTACGAGTACGAGTACGAGTCTGAGGGGTTGTACAAGAGGGAGCCGCTTGACAACGTTTCCCGCGATTTGGGCCGTTCCGGGAGGCTGCCATCAAGCTCAGGGTCGTTGTATTTGTACACCATCCCCGGCGGAGGCTTCCGCTTCGGCTTGCCTTTGGACAGAACCGAGCCCTTGTCGCTACTTCTTCTCCTCTCTACAGGGATCGGTTTGTCAGCGTCGTCGTCAGCACTACCCTTTTCGTTATTCTCGGTGGTTCTCCCATGGTGGGTCACGTCGATGCTGATGCCATGCGCCGTGGGCCTATCCAGCACCTCGCTCCCAAACGAGGAGAATGACTCGTTTGCACTTCTATCGTAGAGAGTCAAGTCGCTCACGCTCGGTGCATTAAGCCGGCTGTCTACGCGCTCGCGCATCTCGTTAAGCATCATCTGTCCCCGCGGACTCATCTCCGAGCTCACCGATCCCTGCGACAACTTGGCCTTGGCGTTGAGAGAGGTGCGAAGACTCTTGAGCATCTCCTGTGGCGAGTAGTCGGACGAGAGGCGCTTAGAGGCCGGGTCTTGGGGTGCGGCACGCAACCCGATGCTGTGCTTCACGTTGCGGATCATATCTTCGGGAGTGGCCGTGCCCAACGGCGCCAGCGGCAGCCGCAAGCCTGAAGACGGCGCGGTCCGGTGGCCAAAGTAGTCATCGGAGAATTCGGAGGAGATATGCGAGCTAGGCATCTTTTCCCTGGAAAGTCCTTTTTGTGGGTGTTGATGGCGTTGCTGTGGTGTGTGCTGTTGTTGTTGTGGCTGTGGCTGTGGCTGATGCTGCGGTCGGTGCAGCGGTTGCGATGTAGGTGTTTTCGTGACCGTGATTCCAGCCACCGCTTCTGTTGCTTCCGCCGCCGCCGCCGTCGCCACTGCTGCTGGACACACCCTGGTATTTACCCTGATTGGCGCCGCCTTTCGTATCTGTTTCTGTGACCTCGACGCTGCTGAAAGAGAGTAAAGCGAGACGTTACCGGGCTCGACACTCTCGGCGCCTTTCTTTTTACTAAATGCTGCTACCGCAGCTGCATTGGCCGCACTAGACATGAAGGGAGGGGGGATGACGTGCTGGTTATAGTAGTCTATGTATGCTCTAGGGTGTGCTCCTGTGTATGGATGGCTGTGGTTGTCGCTCTCGAATTGAGTTGCGCCAAGATACACCACGCAGCGGAAAGAAAAAAAAACTGTGTCGGGCTGAGATAAAGACCAAGCCGCACTGTTTCATCCCTGTGTGGGAAAACATTACCTCTCAACAGCTAAACGAACATAGCATCGCATGACTACAAGCACAGCCACCGCCAGCACTACTACCACTGCACCCTCTTACTTCTTCTTCTTGGACGAGTTGACGTACCTCCCGCGGCCGACCCTAACCCCTGAGTGTCTCCCCAGCGTGGAGGTGCCGAACGGCGACATGTAGTTGTCGGCGCTGCCGCCACCAACCCACTCCTGCAACAACTTGTCGTTCTGGCGCCGCTGCCAGTCGTCATCCTTCAACGCCTGCTGGTACTCCTTCTGGTCCTCGCGGAGCAAGTACGGCGTCTGCAACGACTTGTGTCTGTTTTCCTTGTTGTGCTGGTGGCCGGCGTTACCCTGCAACCGCTGCTGGTTCTTGCTCAACGGACTGGGCAACGAGAACCGCTCGCCGCGACGAATCCACTGGAAGTTGCGCTTCAAGTGCGGGGTGATGCGGCCCGTCTCGTTGTCCACAGACACCGCGCACCGCAAGAGGGTGTTGCCGCCGCACTTAGGGCAAAAGTGCTTGCGCGTGCCGTCCTTGCTCATGGGTGTCAACCGGAAGCACGCGTGGCAACGGTACATGTAGTTGCGTACGCGCTTGATCTGGCGCCCAGACATGGCGTTGAGCAAGTTGAGCCCGATCTGCATGGCCACGTTCTGGCAGGCAAAGTCGCCGGTGGCAAGAGCAACTTTGATGAGGGAGAGAGCAGGCGGAGCTGGCTGGGCAGATCGCCCCAGCTGGCATGGCTGCCGCTGTTGGTCCTCTGATGCCACAGGAGCATCCACCACCTTTTCGTTCAGGTCCTTGATCAACTCTTCGTGGAGGTTCTCGGGCGTGATCCAGTCGCCATCGTCATCATCCTCGTCGTACTCTTCGGCCAACCCCTTGCTGCCCTCTTGACCAGGGATATCCTCAATGCCATTTTCTGTACTTTCAGCGGTCTCCACCTCTTCCTGGACGGGCTCGGGCTGCACCTGTTCCTCCACCTTCTTGTTCTGGTGGCTCTTCCTTGGCCTTCTTCCCTTTTTACTCTTGACCACAGTGAACCCGTCGTCATTCGCCCCCTGTTCCCCCCCCTCCTCGGGCGCGCTCTCGACTGTCTCTATTGTCCCATAGTTGGGCTTGGCCCTGGTGGGCGCCGGCTGTTCTGCGCCCACGCCCTCCAAGGCTTCGCCAGGGAACTTTCTCAACTTCAGCTCGTCGCCCCGCTCCGCCTCCAACTCGTAGCCCAAGGCAATAATGTACACATCATTCGCCGAGAGCACCCCGTAGTCACCCGTCAACTTGGCAAACCGCGTCACCTTGTCGACGTACTCCTGCCTCGGCTGTCTGATCTTCAAGCCGTCGCCCCAGAGGACCAACTGTCTGCGTGCATGCTCGTCGCGCAACTCGGCGTGCACACCGGGGGTGGTAAAAAACTCGTGCGCGTACTGCTGTAATTGCGACGCAGACTGCGTGATCAACGGACCCGCATCGAGCACCACGGTGTTGATGTTCTTGACTTGCGACATGGCTGGTCTGGAGAGAAATCTTTTCTGTTTGGTTTTTTTTCTTTGCGAGATGAGATAGGCAGCGGCAGCACCCCTAACAAGCACCCCTAACAAGCACAACCATGGACCACTAGATGAAAAGAGGCAGATCAAGAAAGGCGACACTGCCCCTGCTTAAACATACGTCTCCCTAAACAATTACCAGGTCATGTTTATCGTTTCCGTCGCTTCTTTCATGATACGCACAGCCCCTCGTCCCATTCAACTCGGTCGCGCTCTATCGCCGTCTATCTCCACGGCCAAAGCAGCGCAGTCGAGCTACCAGTTGCGGAGGCATATATATGTAAGCATCTCTTGCCCAGTCGGGTCGGTATTGACCACCACTTTGCGCCACACCTTCACTATCTATGTACTCTCTCACGTTCCATTGGCAAGAAGGGGCTCGAGTCTCGTGGATAATGTGGTTGCTTGAAGAGCTTGGTTTGGCTTACACTTTGCAAGCGCACAGGAAAAGCAAGTCTTTACCATCGCCAAAACACACAAAAGTAAAGCCCCACATCTGAGAGACTGCCCTTTGGTGGCTCACTAGGTTGACAGGAACACTTTCTTGGTGAGCTGTGACGGCATTATTTATTTCTTGGTGTTGTGGCACTACTATCACTGCACCACACCCCGGCACCAGCAAGACGGCACCAAGGTGCACAACTATGTGTACTATGCCCGCAATGCACACCAGCCCGTTGTTTCCGCAGTTGTGTGCAGCCTCACGCACAAGAGCCCATGGGTACTGCCCATGTGCTGGATATATGCACACGGGAAAATACACCTGCCGCTGTCCACATCGTTTTCCCACCGCCAGCTCGAGTTGAATCTCGACTTGGCCTATTTGGAAGAGACTATAGCCAATTAGCACCACTGCGAGAGCAAGTGCTTTGTGGACTCACAGGTGTCGGCCGCCTACATTGCCCTATTTGTTCCTGTTGTAATAGACGTCTTGGGAAATGGAAAGCTGCTTTTCGGCGGCGGATTGAAGAAGGCGTACCCGAAGTTGCACCAATAGGCCGCGCACACGAAGAAGGACTCGGGCTGGAAATGCGCTACGAAGAAGGTTGTGGCTTACTAGGACTTGCTCTCAGATCAGTATAGTGGACTTGAGGCGTGGGTGTACACGCCAGTGCGCCCTTGTTTGTTTTAATCGATAACTATAACCCCCTCCAGTTTTATTGCAGTGTTGCCCTGGTCCCGTAAGCGCCCAGCGCCGGTTCCCTTTCTCTTCATCTCCATCTTCACATCCACCTCCCCGGTCAAGTCGATGATAGGGGCAGGATCCTGATTCTTGCGTGGCCCCTTGTCCCACTTCTGTTTGTCTTCCGCTTCATTCTCCAGGTCATTCTCAATTTCAATCACCTCCAAGTCACCATCGTTGGGCACTTCCTCCTTTTCAGCGTGTTCGCTGTGGCACCACCTGGAGTCCCGCAACCGTCGCTCGGCCGCCTCCAACATTATTAGCCGCAAGTTGGTGGTGGTGGGGAGCAAAGGCTTGGTCACGCAGGCTCCCACCACTATCCCTGTGTTTGTTCCTGTCTCAGGTCCCCTCCCCAACACCTGGGACCCTGACTTGTACTTTTGCTTTGACACGGCCGCTAGTTGCTTTTCCCGCACCGACCGGTACCCTCCCATGGACCCCACTCCTCTCCCGAGCTTCTGCTCCTCGCATATATAGCGGCCAACCAAACCCGCGCCTCCGCCGCCGTACGGAATGTTGTCGAACTTGCGCTTCAACTCATCCAAAAAATCGTAAAACATCCTGTCGTGCGCGCTGTGCCGGTTGTGCGTCAACTCGTGCAAGAACGTTTCCACAATATCGCCCACCGGGAGAAACAGCCTATCGTTGTGGTGGTACCGAAGCCGGATCAAGATCTTGGCGCCACGATTCACATTCAACCCAAGGAGGCTTGCGTTCTTGGGGAACATCTCGCACACCAACCCCACCTTGAACCCATACTCGTGGATCAACGGCGCCGTCATCCGCACTACCTGGTGAAGGAGGTCGTTCGCGTACTCGCGGTCGGGGTACCGCTTGAGCGACGCGATCTTGCCAATGTTCTTCACAGGAGACGGTCGCTCGGGCTGCTCCTTCTCCTTCATCTTGCCGTGACCCTTCTTAACCATGGTGGATATGGGGGGAGGGTGTGCCTGGGTGCTATTGTTTTCTTCATTGACTGAGGATATAAACGCAGAGGCAAATCAGACAAACGCGCAGACCCAAGTTTGGGTTTTGGTGTCACGTGCCAAAAATTCTGTGCTCATTTTTTCCTCTCTGTTTCTTTCAGTCCGCATCGTTAAGCTTGACAAAAACCTGTGCTCAACGTATTTACAACAATACCACCACCCGCAAACTCAAATACAGTGGTACTTCTACAGCATGTTCTCGTTTGACCTCATTACGTCCGGGAAGAATGACCACGCGTTCAGGGCATCTCTACTAGCGTTTGATGGCGAATTGAGGATCCTCGCCGACCCTGCATGGGACGGCAGAGACGCTAACAGTGCCCAGTTGATGGAGTCGCATCTTGCCGGCGTCACCGCCATCCTTCTATCGCACTCGACGGCCGACCTCATCAGCGGATACGTGTTGTTGTGCATCACGTTCCCCAAGCTTATGGCCACCATTCCTGTGTACTCGACGTTGCCCGTGAATCAGCTTGGCCGGGTTTCCACCGTGGAGTATTACCGCGCCAGCGGCATCTTGGGCCCCGTGCAGTCGGCGTTGCTCGAGCTCGACGAGGTTGACAACTGGTTCGACCGCGTCACTGTGCTCAAGTATCAGCAGAGCTTGAATCTCCTCGACAATCGCGTGGTGGTGACGCCGTACAATGCCGGACACACGTTGGGTGGCACTTTCTGGCTCGTGCAGAAACGCATCGACAAGGTCATCTATGCCCCCGCGTGGAATCACTCGCGCGACTCGTTCTTAAACAGTGCCGCGTTTATCAACCACACCACAGGCAACCCCCACTTGTCGTTGTTGCGGCCCACGGCGTTTATCACCGCCACGGACCTTGGGTCCGCCATGACGTACAAGCGGCGCCACGACAAGTTCTTGCAGTTTGTCGACGCCACCATCGCCAACGGCGGCGCCCTTGTTCTCCCTACTTCTATTTCTGGTCGGTTCCTAGAAGTGTTTCATATAATTGACGAGCATTTGCAAGGCAACGCCACCCCTGTATATTTCCTTTCGTACTCTGGCACCAAAATTCTTGCCTACGCCTCGAGCTTGGTGGACTGGATGAGTGTCAAGCACAAGGGAGATGGGAGAGCGTTCAGCCCTTCAAAGGTGGACTTGTTGTTGGACCCCAACGAGTTGGCCAACTTGAGTGGGCCCAAGATTGTATTTTGCTCGGGCGTGGACTTGCGTAGCGGCGACCTCGCGTCGGACGTGTTCCGGCGCTTATGCAACGACGAGCGCACCACTGTGGTGCTCACCGAAAAGCCCAGTCGCGACGGTTTAAGCGCCGTGTTGTATAAGGAGTGGTTGAAGGTTGGCGCCAAAAAAACCAAGGGCAACTTGGAGGACGGGGTTGCCGTTCCGGTGGACAAGACGGTGCCCCTAGCGGGATGGACGAGAGAAGAGGAGTTGGCGGGGCCCGAGCTCACTCAGTTCCAGGCTGAGGTGGCGCAGAAGAGAAAGGAAAAATTGCTTGCCAAGGTGCGTGACCGCAAGAATCAGGACTTGTTGAGTTCAGACACGGTGGACGTCGAGGACTCTTCCGACGAGGAGGAGAATGAGAATGACGACGATTATGATATCGGTGTTATTGGTGAAGCTGGATCTAGAAGAAAAGGCCGTGGAAAGACAGCAAAGGGCATTGTAAGGGGACCTGGTAAAGATGACACTTCATCTGGGTCTGCTGTTCCCCTTGTCGGCACTGCCTCCACTTCCCCTGCAGATGGTGTGCACGCAGTTGACGACCTTGCCAGCCACGAGGTGTTATTTGTCATGGACGATATCAAGGAGCGGATGGCCAAGAACTTGCCCATTGACTTGCGCATCACCTCGCGGTTGAAGCCCCGACAAGCGATGTTCCCCCACTTTGTGGCGGCGCAGAGCAAAAGGAAGTTTGACGACTACGGCGAGGTCATTGACATCAAGGACTTTGAAAAGACCGACGTGGTGTCCAACAGCAAGATCATCATGGAGGGGAAACGTAAGTTTGACGAGCGCAAGGATCGCAACAAGGGCCGAAAAAGCAATCCTCGGCGCCAAGGCAACCGCGTCACCCCCCAGGAGCAGGTGAACCAAAAGCTTCTCGAAAAGTATTTGGACACCCTCTTCCAGCCTAAGAAGCGGGTGGCGGGCAACAAAAAGACTGTGGACCGGTTGAAGATCCGGTGCGGCCTCTCGTTCATTGACCTTTCCGGATTGGTCGACTTGCGGTCGTTGAGCATCATCGTGCAGGCATTGAAGCCGTACAACTTGTTGCTCTTACCAGACTACACCGGCAACAACGGCAGTGACCGGCTCCAGGAGTATTTTGCCCAGCAGCAAGCAGACCAGGCGCAGGAGCAGAGCAAGAAGAACTTGCTCCAGTCCACGCGGTACTTATCGCTCGCATCGATCAGAGACGGCCTCTCGAGCGTGTTCTCTCATAGGGGCAACAAGATGAATGTTTTGCCCGTGCATGACAACGAGCCCGTCAAGATCGGCACTGAAGACAGCGAGCTGGGCGGTATCAGTCTCAACAACTTTGAGGTCAACCTTAACGAGCCGCTCGCGCAGGCCTTGAAGTGGCAGACTGTAGGCGGCGGTTACCGCGTGGCCAAGGTGTACGGACAGTTGGAGTTGCACAATTTGGAGGCGGCGGAGTCGCTGCAGTCCGAGACTCCCCTGGCAAAGAAAGCACGCACGCTCCACGACTACCTCAACTCGAGCACGCATTTTACCTTGAAAACAGTGGACCCCCAGAACGTGGCCAAGAGGAGACAGACGGCGGCCCGGCGTGTGCAGGACGCCAAGGTGCGGGCGCTCGTGCGCGATGGTGCCCCCAGGTTGGCCATTGGCAATATCCGATTACCTGACCTCAAACGCAGGTTGCAGGACAAGAACCTCGACGCCGAATTCAAGTCCGAGGGCACGCTCGTGGTGAACAACACTTTGGCCATCCGGAAGGTGGCATACGGTGTCTCTGAGAGTGACGACTCGGGCGATATTCTCATTGAGGGCAATGCCGGGCCCTTGTACTACCAGGTCAAGGAGACTATCAAGGAAATGTTGGCGTATGTATAGATGTAGCAAGATGTCACTGCTTTGGTCGTGCGAGGCACATGTTTCCTATTTTTCTCACTCGCTTTTTTCTTCTTGTTCATCCAATTAGCGACTCGAAAATATTGGCACATAAGCTCGACCCCATTTGTTTCTTGCAGAACGGCAACCACCACCACCAAACTCACCACCACAAGCACCCCCACAATGCAGCCATACTCGAGATCTGGGGGCACCAGGAAATGCTTTTACGAGTTCCAGACGCTAGTGGCGTGCTACACGTCTGCTGACACCGCGTCCAAGAGAGAGTGTCAGCCGCAGTTTGACGACTATGACGAGTGCCTACATGGATACAAGGAGCGGGAGAAGGTGCGGCTCATGTTGAAACAGTTGAAGGAGAACGAGCGCACCGGCAAGGGCGTGGTTGCTTCCGACTTGTACAAACAGGCCAACCAGGCGTACGCCAACTTGGACTTGATTGAAAAGAAGTAAGGTAGAGGGCACGAAGGGGCGGAGCAGGGGAGAGTCAATAGAGACGCAGGGTGAAGGGAAAGGTGCGGTTGCAGTTGATTAACCTGTTTGTAGCAGTTTGTGCTTCCTACGTGCCGTCTTCTCCACCGCACGTACTTTCTTCTATAAGCACATACATATCTATACGAAAATAGTAACCCGGTACCAACCAGAGAAGCAAGGTAGTAAGCACATGCAGAGATAAACACGTGTCCAGGCCTGCTGTCCTTCTTGTGGAGGGGAGCACATTGCTGGTGTTTCGCTTTGTAGTGTGGCTGAACGGTGATTGGGAAAAACAAATCGCAGGGCCGCTTCTGGGCCTCATCGTTCAAACACGATTACCACACACAACCACCAATGGCCGAGCAGATCACCAGCAGGCAGATTTTGGAGGATGCCTACGCAAAACAGCAGTCCAAATTTGTGGCCCCCACACAAACGATCCAGGACCTTGATGAACTACGATCGTACCAGCAGACGAAGCGTAAGGAGTTTGAGCTGTATGTAGGCCAGAACCGGCTCAACTATAGGGAGTGGCTCCGGTACGCACGGTGGGAGACGGAGCAGCGCGACTTTGCCCGCGTCCGGTCGGTGTTTGAGCGGGCGTTGGATGTGAATATGCGGCATGTGCCGTTCTGGGTGCAGTACATCCAGTTCGAGCTTGCCCATAAGAACATCAACCACGCACGCAACTTGCTCGACCGTGCGGTAAGTATGCTCCCACGAGTGTCCAAGTTCTGGTTTATCTACGCACAGACGGAGGAGATGCTAAAGAACTACACGGGGGTGCGCGCCATCTTTGAGCGGTGGTTGCTGTGGCACCCAGAGCCGGCGGCGTGGGACGCCTATATCGGCTTTGAGACGCGGTACGAGGAGACCGGCAACGCACGGAGGATCTTTGTGCGCTACGTGCGCGAGTTCCCCTCGGGCGCCGTGTGGCAGAAATGGGCCGAGTACGAATTGGAGAACGGAGACGAGCAGCATGCGCGCGCCGTGTTTGAGTCGGCCGTGGACACGTTGTTATCGACGAAAGAGAATCAGAACTTGCCGGCTATTGTGGCGCGGTGGGCTGACTGGGAGGCCAAGTGTGGCGAGGTGGAGCGAGCCAAGGAGATATACCGTGTGGTGTTGGAAGACAGCAGCCACCAGTTCCAGCTCACACCGCCCACGCGTGGCGGCATTGTTGCTGCTTTCGCCGAGTTTGAAAAGACTTTTGGCGACGCCGAGTCCATTGAGACCAGTGTCCTTTTGAAGAGAAGGGCCAAGTACGAGCAGGATATCACCCGAGATCCCTACGACTATGACGCATGGTGGTCGCTCTTGAACGTGCTGCGTCCGAGCCGCGAGTTGTTTGAGCGCGCCATTGCCCTTGCGCCGCGGGACAAGACGCAAAAGACAATTGCATGGAGACGGTACGTCATGATCTGGGTGCGGTATGCCATGTGGGAGGAGTTTGATAACAACCACAAAAATGGTGATGCTGCTGCCGCGAGGGGTGTGTGGGGCAGGTGCCTAAAGGTTATTCCCCATAAGGCATTTTCCTTTGGCAAGGTGTGGAACGGGTACGCCGACTTTGAGCTCAGGAACGAGAACGATGGGTTAGCCAAAGCACGCAAGATCTTGGGCCGTGCCATTGGCCAGACCAGCGATCTTGGCCCCAAGCGCAGTGTGTTTGCGCACTACATCCAGTTGGAGAAGCGGCTTGGCGAGTGGGACCGCGTGCGCTTGTTGTTTGAAAAGTGGTTGGAGGTGGCGGTATCCGCGGGCTCCTTGGCCAACGCCGTGGTGGAGGAGTACGTGTTGTTTGAGCAGGCGTTGGAGGAGAGCGCGCGATGCGAGGCATTGTTGTCATGTGCGTTGGAGTTGTCGCGCCACAACGATACCGCCGGTGCCTTTGATCCCTCCCGCTTGTTCAATTTTGCCGTTGGCTACTTCAAAGAGGAGCTAAAGTATGATAAAGTGCGGGAAATGTACCGTGAGGTGCTCGAGACCGAGCCGCTGGTGTCGACATGGATATCCCTCGCCTTGTTTGAGTCGTCAGTTCCTTCAACAGCACAGTTGGAGGAATACCTTAATAGCGGCGCCGATGAGTTTGAGGCCGCCGTGGGTGACGAGCAGCGGGAAAACACGCGCACGGTGTTTGAGGAGGCACAGCGACACTTTAAGAACGAGAGCGACAGCGAGAGCAGGGCGGCTATTCTCGAGGCCTGGCGGGAGTACGAGGATTTGCACGGGTCGTCAGAGACTTTGGCCAGCGTGCAAAAGAAACTCCCGGTGATGGTGAAGAAGAGGCGGCCTCGTGGCGGCGTAGAAGAGGAGTACGTCGACTACGTTTTCCCTGAGGATGAGGCCAAGAAGGCGTCGATGAGCAAGTTCTTGGCCAACGCAAAGAAATGGGCCAGTGCCTCGTGATAAGGAGAAGAGCGCGGCGGCACGGTGGAGGTGGAGACGGAGGACGAGGATTACGTACAACACCTTAGATTAATCTAAATACGCATCAAACACAGGCACCAAATGCAAGCACCCGCACTTCACCCCACCCCTCACTCTAATCATATTTATAAGGCGCCTCCACGCAAGGTCAACACCAAGTGTAGGGACGCGCCCGCCTTCACACCGCTCTCGGCCACCGTCTTGTCGTCGTCGAGCTGGGACCCGTTGAAAATCAACCGCTGCTGTGCGGGCGTGATGCCCTCCTTCTCTTCCATCATCTCCTTAAGGCGGATAATCTTGTCTTGGGGCTCAATGTCGACCAAGATGTCTCTTCCCGTCAATGTCTTGATCTTGATCTGCATGATGGTAGTGGCGCTGTTGCTGGTGTAGGTGCTCTTGAACCTGACTAATTTTGTGATTTTTCCTCCTCTGGCCCCAGTTTTTTTCTCTCTGCCTTTCTTGGACAGACCCCAGCTCTTCCCAGCTCTTCCCAGCTCTGCTCTGCCCTGGTGCTGCCCTTCTTCCTCACTTCCCCCTGAATGTTGCCTACTCCAGTCATTAAGGAGATTGACTACGACTACGTGTACGAACCGGCAGAGGACTCCTTCTTGTTGCTCGACTGCTTTGAGGAAGAGTGCGAGCATCTCCAGGCCCGGTTTGGCAGCCCCGTCGTGGTGGAAATCGGTGCGGGCTCGGGCATTGTCACGACTTTCATCCAGAAGAATATCTTGTCAAAGGGCATGTTTATAACCACCGACATCAACCCACATGCGTGTCGTGCCGTGCTTAACACGGTAGCGGTGAATAGGGATGGCACTGGCACTGGTACTGGTCTTGCCCAGTTTTCTCCCGTTGACTCTACCCAGATGGACCGCACAACAGCATTGAGAGAGGGACTCGTGGACGTGTTGGTATTTAATCCGCCCTATGTACCTGCTCCCGAAGTGCCCAAGTTACCAAAAGAACAGAAGGACGGGACCTGGCTCGACTTGGCCCTTCTAGGCGGGGAAGACGGCATGGATGTCACGTGGAAGGTGTTGCATGACTTAGACAGGATATTGAGCCCGCACGGCGTTGCCTACATTCTCTTTTGCGCCCGCAACAAGCCTGACACCGTGGCAGAAGTCATGCGGGCCAAAGGGTGGAATGCAGAAACCGTGATCCACAGAAAGGCCGGCTGGGAGGTGCTAAGTATAGTCAAGTTCACCAGGATGTAAATAGGAAAAATGGAAACGAAAAAAATGACGCCGGAAAAGTGTAACACCATCATCATCATCATTGCCTCCCCCCAATGTCGCTTGAAAGAGGTAGAGACTTTACCCGAAGCGAGACTAAGTGGGCCGGCAAGCCGTCGAGGTACCTGTCGTTTAGCGGCACCCAGCTCGATACGGTCATCACCGGCCACCTCACCCAGGAACAGCTCGATGCGTACCAGCAGTACTTCCGCATCGAGGAGATCTCCGACTACTTGCGCATATCCAAGCAGCAGCACAAGCCCATTGTCAGTCTTCTTCCATCAGCCAATCTCGACCCCAGCATCAACTACAGGCGCGACCCCTCGCCGCCGCCCAAGTACGACAGCCACGGCAACAGAACCAACACGCGTGACCACCGCGTGGCCGAAGAGATTGTCAAGGAGCGGCATGCCTTGGTGGAGATTGCTGCCAGTGGTATCAAGAACTACGTGGCACCACTCGGATACCACAAACCACCCAAGACCATGGAGAAGTTGTACATCCCGGTGAAGGACTACCCCGAGATCAACTTTGTCGGTTTCCTCCTCGGTCCGCGAGGCAAGACTTTGCGGCAGTTGCAGGAGGAGAGTGGGGCACGGTTGCAGATTAGGGGTAAAGGGTCTGTGAAGGAGGGCAAGTCCACCCAGATGATTGACGACCGGACAGGGATGGGAAGCGCTAGTAGTACTGCTCCGGCGTCCACGGACGACGACTTGCACGTGCTCATCACGTCGGACTCGCAGGCCAAGATCGCCAAGGCGACCAAGCTCTGCAACGAAATCATTGAAAAGTTGATCTTTTCACCCGTAGGCCAGAACGAGTTGAAGCGCGAGCAGATGCGCGACTTGGCGGTGCTCAACGGCACATTGCGCGAAACCAAGCCGTTCGACCCCGAGGCGTACGCCAAGCGGCAGAAGCGGGCCCAGATGGACATTACCCTGATTGTGTGCAAGATCTGCGGCAATATTGGTCACTATGCACGCGACTGCAAGATGAACAGCGACACAAGGCGCGTGTCCGTGGACTCGTACCAGCCCGAGTGGAGGCAGCAGCAAGGCCAGTTACCACAACCAGCACAGCCAGAACAGCCAGAGCATCCACTACACACGCGCCCGCCTCCCCCTACCGTGTCATCCTTGCCGCCGCCACCACCCGCCACGACTCTGCCACCGCCACCTCTATCATTTGTTTCCAAACCGCCACCGCCCCCGCCACTGGTCAAGCCGCCGCCACCACCACTAGTCGCAAAGCCGCCGCCGCCACCATTAGCTGCCAAACTACCACCACCTCCTCCTCCTCCGTCTACACTACAGAGTAAGTCTCAACCACCGCCACCACCACCATCTCCTCCTCCTCCCCCTCCTCCTCCATCGGCATAGACATAAACCTATATCGCGGAAGCATGTATCACATATATCTAAGATTGCATATTCGGGATGGGCATTTTGCCTATCCCTTGTAGCTTACATCCATGGTGGTCTGTTCGGAATAGTTGTGCAAGTGCTTTGCTTCCTTGTTTACTCCATCAAACGAGACACAGTACTTGGAGCTCTGTCTCAACCGGGCACCGTACTTGTAGAACAAAAGGGGCACCGGGATCATGACGCAGGCGATGCATCCGAGCAAGGTCGCCGCCCACTTGATCTGCATGTTCTCAAACATCTGTCTCGCAAACAAGGGGAACGCGGCGCCAAACGAAGACCGCAAAAACGTGTTGCCAGCAACGGCAGACGCCGATACGGGGAGATAACAATCGACAATGTAGGTCAAGCAGGGCAAGAAGATGGAGATCAAGCCAATACCGATGGGCACGGCCCCGAGCGTGGGTACGATCCAATGCACGCGTGGCCCAAATCCCCCGGCCCAGCCGAGCCAGAAGATTCCCGCGGCAAAACAGATAGAGCCCACCATCATAGGCGGAAGTTTGTTTTCGGGAACAACGGCCGCATGGGGGTTCCTTTTGTAGATACGCTTGGTCCGGAGCTCAAATAAAAACACCACGCCGCCGCCAAGAAGGGACCCGATGAACATGGCGATGTAGGGCAACTCGCCCACGCCGCTGGACCACCCGTAGGTGCCCGTGAAAATCAAGGGGATGGCAGTCAAGAACAAGTAGAGCAAGCCGTAGACAAACGCATTGTAAAGAGAGATCAAGAATAAGATAGGCTCGGTAAACAACATCTTGAGCGGCCGCGACACTTGTTTCAGGGCAATCTCTTTGATCGACAACGTTACTTCCTCGTGCGGAGCATAAATGCCCCAGATCCCTGTCCTTCTCCGCAACTCCTCGGCCTTGTTGGTAAGGATAATACCAGCAAAGGTCTCGGGGATGAACACCGAGAGTACCAAGCCGAGGGCGCCAACAATGCCGATGAAATAGCCTGTCCACCGCCAGCCCAACTCCTCATTTTTCACGGTGAATCCACCCAAGATGGGTGCCAACATGGGCCCGCCAAATAGCGCCATAGCAAACACACCCATCGCCAGCGATCTCTTCTTATCGTCAAAAATGTCGGCAAAGATGGCGGGCACCACCACGAAGGGTGCGGCGCCTACGAACCCAGCAAAGAAGCGGCAAATCATGATGCTCTGGATATCCTTGGCGGTGGCGACGGCAAAGCTGAAGCACACAAAGCCGAGGTTGGACACAATCAACGGCCGCTTACGGCCATACACTTCCGACATGGGGCCCCAGAGCACGGGTCCCAGGGCAAAGCCAAACACAAACAACGACGTGGCGAGCGCTGCAGGTGTCCATCCAATGTTGAAGATGGCCATGAGCGAAGGCTGCGACGCGGAAAACATGGCCGAGCCAAGAGCCACCGCAAGCGAGGTGATGCAGCACGCAAACGAGATGTAGAGTTTGCACAAAAGAGACCAGTTGAAGGGGTGCAACGGGTCGTCGTCACCGTTGAACTCTACCTCGTATGGGATCCTGCTGGGAAGGGGAGGAGGCAATGCCTTGTGGTAGCCCATGGCCGGAAGCGGCGCAGTGGTGTTGGTGGCCTCTCTCCTTAGCTCGTCGGCACGGGTGATTTGCCGACTGAGTCTGGTGCTGAGTCTCTCCAACTCCTGGGGTGGTGGCACCACTGGGACTGAAGCTTGGCTGCCATCCAAGACAGAGTGGAAGCTCTGCAAGTCGTCGTTGAAAAGGACTGTGTCCATGGATGTATTTGACGAGCGTGGAGTGAGCGTGCTCATTGTTGGTTATAATAGTTCTATCTTGTGGAGCGGTGTGGGGATAATATATCCAAAAGCATGTGTTATTCTACAGTTACTCAACTAGACGTCCACTCCCTTATATATAGAATGTGTCTGCGCCTGTCTGGTGTCGTTGCCAAGTGACTACTGGCGACGGAATATCATAAACGGAGAAACTCGTCTTTATCCGCAACAAAGACAAGATTTTTGTCACCCAATTTTTGCAACATCGACTCTGCGGAATGAGAAAGTCACTAGACTCCGGAAAAACTTCGGCGATTATCACATAACGGTCGGGTATCGGTTGGGCGTAATCGTACACCGACTACGAGACCGTGCGCATGCCATCCAAGGCAGCAAGGTACTCTTCTCTTCCTGGTTGCTCATCGTCTGGCCATTTGCTCTTCCGTGGTTCTTATTGTTCTGCGTGTATTTTTTTTTCCCTCGGTCCTGCGTGTGCATGACATATAGCATCGACGTCACCTCACTTTCCCCCCTATTTGGACATATCCCTTGGTCGTGGCAGTATTGTTCAAGGCTAGAAAGTGTGTGCCCTGTTAGTGGAACAAACGGCTTCCGGTTCGACCTCGGCTCATACAACGACCACTGCAATGTTCGCCAAAACCACATCAGGGGGGTTGCGGTTCCGGACCGTTTCCGTGTATCGAGGCTGTTTTTGTCTGTACTTGTCACGTGAGCAAACTCTATGGCTTTAGCGCCGAGAACAGGAGGAAAGGGCGTGTGCGTGTGTGGTCGGAAGATGCGGTCCATGTGAGGTGCGCCATAACCATTTCTTGTTGTCCCCCCCTTTTGTAAGTTCTGTCAACCCCACACGCGCATACACGTACACCCCCTGCCGCTGATGGACATTTCGGATGGGTTTATTCCCATCATTGCCATCTTCTACGCCGTGTTCCATCCGACGGAAGGCACCAAGATCGTGCACCAGGTGCCGGAAAAGTCCATCGCCACCTCGTCAACCACGGCAGACACTGGCTCTGATGACAAGGAAGGGGCCGCTTCCAAGGACACGGGGTTGTTCAATTTCGACACGGTTAAGAACTACGTGATCCCCAAGCCGCGGCTCTGCAACCGGCTTGTGTCGTTCAAGATCAACCGATACAAGGTGATTGGGTACCCCGTGAACATGGAGAGCGAGCGGTACGCGCGCAACTCATTCAGCTTCAACTTTTGCTTTGTGTTTCCCTATGAGTTGGGCGACGTCTCGCCCTACGAGCCCGCAATCAAGCGCATGGGCCAGATGTTCCAAGTGTTGGAGGAGCAGGGTTTCATACTAAGCAAGTTAGACAAGCAGCGGTCGTTTTACAAGGACGGCGGTGGCGGGTCCACGCTCATTGGCGACTTGCTCCAATACACGGCGCCCGCGAGCAACGACGATGCCGCGATAAACGCCCCCGGGCACGCCAAGACCAAGCAGATTACACTATCGTCGATTGAGTCGTTGATCCAGCAGATCTTCCAGGACTTGAACAACTACTCGGAGTGCTGCATTCCGTTGGACAGCTCCAACTCGGTGGATATCAAGTTGTTTCCCATCTTGCCGCCACCGGTCAACATCAAGGCGTTCCAAGTGCCCATTGCCACCGTGCGGTTGGCGTCGTTGGTGGACGTGAACTGGGACCCCACGATGGTCAAGATCTTGCCGTACATAAACGGACTCAACTCGGTGAAACGCATCAGCGAGCTCGCAGATGCAAACTATATGCTCACCAAGCAGTGCATCCAGCACTTGATGCACTACAAGTGTATTGAGATTGTTGACATTTTCCAGTTCAACAACACGTATGCGCCCACCAACCACATTGGCGACTTTTTAAGGTTCAATGGGAAAATGGCAGAGGAGTGCCAGGCGTACGTGGTAACCAACGAGTTGGGTCTGGAGAACCCATCCTTGACACCATCGAACAGCACTTCGCCCAACGCGGGTGGTGAGGAGCTGACGTCGTACAACTTTAGAAAGGGGCCCAGTTCGGAGGCGGGGTCCATGTCGGTGTCGCCGTACGGCAAGCACTCGCAGATGGCATGGTCATCGCCGCGGAACACCAGCATGTTGGCCATGTCGGCGGCCACGCCCCTGGGTATTGGTGCTGGCACTAGTGCTGGCGGTGATGGCTCTATTCCGTCGTTCAACGTGGTTGTGCCCACGAAGACAACCTTGTTCTACCTCTACCGTTCATTGAACCAGGGCCAGACAGTGAAGGAGTGGTACATCCAGCACCGCAAGTTGTTGGGCAACATTGATGTGCGGCGGTTCATAAACTTTGGCGTGTTGCGCGGGATTGTCTACCGCGTGTACTCGTTCCCGTTGTTGGGGTCCATCACACGGGCCGTCGAGAATGACGACATGGAGCAGTATGACAATTTCGTGAGCGCATTGCAGAGGAAAAAGCCCAAGAAGAAGGTGAAGGTGGAGGGCAGCGACGCTCAGTTGCTCAAGACGCGGGTGAATGAGCTGACGCTCAAAACGGAAGGCCAGCGACGCGTCAGTTTTACGTATGCGCAGGGAGATGCCCACGGACAGGAATATGTGCCAGGGCATAAGCTTGACCACTCGCACCCACACGCGCACCCGCACCTTCGGCCCAAGTTTGCTTCTGGAGAGGTGATTATCGAGGATAGCGACGAGGATGACGACGATGAGACCACCACCACGGCAATCCCCATCACCGAGCGTGCCAAGCGGACATCATCGTCGGCATCACGGGGCATTCTCCGGGCGTCCGAGACGGAAGAGAGCGACGGTGACGACGACGACGAGCAGCAGCAGATGGTGGACCTCGTCAAAATGTTAAAGGGGTTCCAGCACTTTGACTCGATCTGCACTGAGCTCCAAAAGTCGCGGTTCGAGGTGGAGAAGATGCTTGCCAGCCTAGGGTCCTACAACATTGTCAACAGTTGAAGCGGCGGAAGAGGACGGGAGAGAGTACCGATTACCAGGGTGGTAGCATTTTCCGGGTAACCCACATCTCCTTTATTGTTTTTCCTTTCCTTTTGGCTGCGCGAGCGCGAGAAAAGAAGGAGAGAGAGAAAAGCAGAAGGTGACTTTATTAGTCGTCTGTTTACATTTTGGTTTTCTGTGTCTCTTTTTTTGGCTGCCTCTTTTTTTGGCTGCCTCTTTTTTTCTGGCATTCCCTTTTCCCTTCTTTTTCTTCCTTCTTGCAAAGTCACAACAAACTTACATCCACCACTACCAAAGCCAACACCACCGCACCACAAGATGTCAGGAAAAGGAAAAGTCCACGGAGGCAAGGGCAAGTCGTCCGAGGTTGCCAAGTCGTCGACCTCGCACTCTGCGAGAGCGGGCTTGCAGTTCCCAGTGGGCAGAGTCAAGAGATACTTGAAGAGAAGTGCCCAGAACAAGGTCCGCGTGGGCTCCAAGGCCGCCATCTATTTGACCGCCGTGTTGGAGTACTTGACCGCCGAGGTCTTGGAGTTGGCTGGCAATGCCGCCAAGGACTTGAAGGTCAAGAGAATAACCCCCAGGCACTTGCAGTTGGCCATTAGGGGCGACGAGGAATTGGACAACTTGATCAAGGCCACCATCGCCTACGGTGGTGTCTTGCCCCACATCAACAAGGCCTTGTTGTTGAAGGTGGAGAAGAAGAAGGGCCAGCACTAGATTGGGTGTCAATGGTTTTCTGTTGTGCTTGCCGTCATTCTGGTCCTAAAATTGTACTATACTGAATGGTTAGTTTACTTTTGTTTCTTCTTTGTATAATTTGTGTAACTTATTGATGCTACTGCTTTGTTGAAAGCGTCCATCTCCCGGTAGCAATCGCTATGTACATGTGTGGGTGGACTGGAATAGCCCTGGCTCTGTGGTTGTTCCTTGTTGTCTCTATGCGGTCTTGTTCTCTAGTTGTGTCTTTACCGGCTCCACTTTCCCCGGCTCCCTATTCGGTGTTTCCCCCTTTGTTGCCTCCACTGTTGCCGGCTCTAGCTTGATATATTTCGGCTTGTACCCCTCGGGCACCTTGTAGTCGTCCATCTTGATGTTGATGTCGCCCAACTTGTTCTTGATGTACTCGATCTCGTTCTGCAACACAGTAATGTCGTCGGCCAAGGCGTCGCGCTCGTCGCTTGCCTTCTTGCGGCTGCGGTAGCTCTCGTATAGAATGAGAGAGCCGGCAACACTGAAGATGAAAAACTCAGAGATGAACGTGGCCCCTTGCTCGATGGCCTTGTTGTCGTTCAACGGCCGCACCTTGATCTTCAGTTCGCCCAAAAGCGACATCCGTAGCTTCACCTCAGTGGAGTGCAACCCCTGCGCAAACAGAATGCAGTACCGTCGGAACGTCTCGTGCTCCTTCGCCTGCGCCTTGATGGCGTTGCCAATCGGCTTGGCGATGGTGCGCACAAGAAGAGTCGTGAGTTTTAGTGCGAGCGCGCTCATGGGAAGGGGTGTGGTGGCGTATGCAGTTCCAACGAGTATATGTGTGAGGCGTGGATACAGAAAACAGGTGCACGTCTCTCCCGATGGGCACTTTTAGGGAGGGGAAGGGTAACGTAGCGTCTTGGTGACTGGTGTTGTTACTGCGCTGCTTCTTGTGTCGTTACTGCGCTGCTTCTTGTGTCCGTCTCGAGTGGCAACGCTCCCCAAAAAACGAGAGCGGGAAAAAAAGAAGCCAACGCTGGAAGTGTAATTTCACAACCTTGGAGGAGACACCAATGGTGTGGGTATGGGGTGTTGGGCCTACACGTCTTCACGGGTGTGGATATCGTGAGGAGAAGTAAAGCAGTTGGCTCTGTACCTTCAGGTCATACCTTTTCTGGGCAATAACCACGTTTCTCCCGACACTAGTGTCAATTTTGGGAAAAATTCGCCAAGGGTTGTGGGAAAAACTGGAAGCGCAGCAGCCACCTTCCTACACACCCACCCAACCCATCTCGCACCCACCACCCCCGCCATCCACCTCTCCTCACCCCCTTCCGTGGCTATTCGCTCCCATCGTGCCACGAGTGCTCCCATTCAGCCGCAGCCCAATGCAGTTTTTTTTCTCGGAGTTCTGAGTCCCCAAAAACATAAAGATCACTCCACCAAGAAAAAAATGGGGAGGCAACCCCACACCGGCTACTCCGCAAATTAAATGAAACTCCTTTTTCTGGCTCCAATCGTACCATTCGTATAAATAGCACTGCGCCACCCACCCGATAAGTTTACTCATCCATCTGTTCTTCTTCCCCCCACCCACCGCCACACCACCTCTACCATGCCGCATTCTGGCCAGCACTACACCTTTGAGAACGAGAACGATCTCCCCCGGCTTCCTGTGCCCCTGTTGATGTCCACGACGCAGCAGTTGTTGGCGGCCATGAAGCCGTTGTTATCCCCAGAGGACTATGCCGACTTGATCACCGAATCGACCGAGTTCATTGCCAGTGACGTGATCAACCTTATCCAGCAGCACTTGGTGGCCGCGTCCGAAAACAACCAGTATACCAGCTATCTCAATGTCGTCAACAACGAAATGACCCCGGCCATCTACGGCGAGTTGAAGGGCGACATCTTGCCCCGCAACCCCTACTTGATCTTGGAGGAGGACCCGTACTCCAAGACCATCAATCCGCCCAACCAGGCCGAGCGTGCCGCCAACTTGACAAACTCCACGTTGAAGTTTATCGTGTCGTTGCGCAACGAGACCTTGAAGCCGGACACCACTCCGAAGAACGGCAATCCCTTAACCATGACGTGCTACCGCAACCTCTTTGGCACCACGCGCGCGCCCGACTTTTACCGCCAACATAGCTACGACTTGACAATGAAAAAGTACGCGCACATCAACGACTCGCGCCACATCCTCATCATCGCCAACAACCAGTTTTACTCTTTGGAGGTGCTCACCGAGTACACGGAGGAGGAGCACAAAAAAACAGGGTCTAAGCATAAGATCTGGTTCAACGACTACGAATTGGCCATGATTTTGCAGAGCATCATTGACGAGTCGGCCAAGGTGGATGCCGTGCGCGCCATCAACAACTCCATCGGCTCCATCACCACACAGTCGTTGAAGCACTGGAAGTTGGCGCGCTTAGAGTTGGAGGAGTCCAACCCGGAGAACTTGCAGCTTATTGACGACGCCTTGTTTGTGTTAGTCTTGGACTCGAATTCGCCACATACGGACCAGGAAAAGACGTTGGTGATTGCCCACGGCACCTCGGAGTTGTCGGAGGAGAACATCCAGGTCGGCACGTGCACGTCACGGTGGTACGACAAGTTGCAGATGATTGTCACCAAGAACTCGGTAGCCGGCGTGGTATGGGAGTCGATGATGATGGACAGCACCGCCATCTTGCGGTTCATCAGCGACATCTACACCGACTCGGTGTTGAAGTTGGCCAAGAACATCAACGGGTCCGAGTACACGTTGTTTGACAACAGCGTCGAGTTTGTGTCGTCGTCAACGCGCGCCGCCAAACCCGAGGCCCAGATGGTGCAGTTCAACCTCACGCACGAGTTGCAGAACATCATCCACCTCTCGGAGACCCGCTTGGCCGACTTGCTCAACCAGCATGAGTACAAGACGCACAAAATCAAGCTTGACTCGAATCTCACCAGCAAGTTCAACCTCCTGGTGGACTCGATCATGCAGATATGCTTCCAGATCACCAATTACTCGTTGTACGGGCGCATGGTGAACACGTTGGAGCCCATCACCACGCGCAAGTTCAAGGACTCGCGCACCGAGTTGATCCCCATCCAGAACGACACCGTTTCCGGGTTGGTCAAATTGTACCTCACTAGCGCCAGCCTGGAAGAGAAGTTTGACACGTTTAAAAAGTGCTGCGAGATACACACCAGGCAATACCAGGACGCCATGCTCGGCAGGGGGTTCGAGCGGCATATTATGGCGATTGTGCAAGTGTTGAAGAACCCGCAGGCGGCGCTGCGTTTGAATGAGTCAAACAAGGACTTACCGCCCATCCCGGACTTTTCCACCACCAAGGTTCACATACCCATGCTTTTCAACCCGCACATTGAAAAGTTGTCGAACCCGGAGTTGTTGATCTCCAACTGCGGTAACCCAGCGTTGCTCTTGTTTGGCATCCCGCCCGCGATCGACCAGGGGTACGGGGTGGGCTATATCATCCACCATGACAAGGTCATCATCACCATGTGTTCAAAGCACCGGCAGACAGATCGGTTCTTGGGCACATTCCACCAGGTGGTGAAGGAGTTGAAGAATAACTTGAAGAAGCGGTCCAACTTCTTGCTCAGCATCAGCGACTCGGAGCAGCGCCGATTGGAGCTTCAGAGGCTTAGAGTCGAGCACGAGTTGAGCAACGTGTCGCTCGACGTGCCCCTGATGCGGCACCCCATACCCTTGACCATTGACAAGGAGACGATCCCCATTGAGAATGTGCGACTCGAGCCCAAAGAGGAGCCGGGTGCCAGGGACGAGAATAGACTGAAACAGGGCGACTCGAGTGATGAGAATGACGACGAGGAGTTTGAGTTGCTTGGCGGGTACAGTTACTTTGACTATGGCGAGCTCGACATTCGGTCCGACGAGCTTTCGCGCAACGAGTCGTACCGCAACAGCGAGTTGCACTCGACGGCGTCGAGTGCGCTCACGTCTAGACACCACTCGGAGACGAACTTGGCCAAGTTTGCCATGACCGCGGGCGCAAATGCCAGTGGCGGTGCTTCGAACCAGCGGTATGACTTGAAGCAGAAACAGTCGCTCTCGGAGCGGATCAGGGACAAGTTGTCACACAGCGAGGATACGTTGTCCACCGTGGATTCCAACGTGGAGAACCAGGAGCAAGAGTCAACGCAGGAGCCAGTGCAGGTGCCAGCACAGCCGGTGACACAGTCCGAGCCAGCGCAAGAGCCATCATCAAAGAGCAAGGGCTCTATCGGGCGCAAGTTGGTGGTTCAGAGATACTAGTGAGATGGCACAGCCACTCTCCTCTTTATTTATTCCAGATATTTATTGATTGATATTCCCAGTTCATCTACAACGCGTACCGGAAGTTCAGGTTCTCCCTGTCGGTCAAGTCGGCAAACTCGTAGTTCTCAATGTGGCTCATGTCCACGGGCGGCAACGCATCCCTCCGCTTGTTTTCAAAGTAGTAGGCAAAGTAGATGGCCACCAACGTCACCAACGACACAGCCCCGCACACAACAATCCCGATCTTGGCCCCCACATACCCTGTGGCGGCCTGGCTCGGCAAGAATGTCTGTGGGCCAATAAGATTGCCCACGCAGTAAAAGATAAGGTAGATCGCCATGGTTGTGGAGCGCCGCAGACTACCAGCAAAGTTCGAGGAGATGACGCTCAAAAGACAGATAAAACCCAAGGGACCCAACAAGTACAAGTAGAACCCGGCCAAGCGCGCTGTCTTTTGAGGGGCAAATGCCAAGAGACACTCAGCCATGAGCGTGACCGCGGTCGCAGCAATGGCCATCAACATCCGCGAGCGTAAAAACACAGCACACCACGCCAAGAACGCACACCCCACAAGC
Organism: Zhuliangozyma boniae; assembly: GCA_002094185.1. Taxonomy (NCBI): domain Eukaryota; kingdom Fungi; phylum Ascomycota; class Pichiomycetes; order Serinales; family Debaryomycetaceae; genus Zhuliangozyma; species Zhuliangozyma boniae. The sequence goes on from MXQC01000006.1 coordinate 212,443, forward strand.
TCAACGGCGCCTTGGGGCATCTGCATCAAGAGAGATTCAGAAGCACTAAACC